>OZ017766.1:9940286-9951293 GCA_963969345.1 Turbatrix aceti | reverse complement strand
AAGTGCGTTCAGAAAGGATAGCCTCACCCCTAAAATCAGGATTTTTGGTAAACCGGTTAAAGTTACGGTGACTGGAGTAAGCTTAATCGATTTGTCGTAAAAAGTTACACTAGAACGTTATGTTCCGATGCCCATAGTCGAACAAGTACGGCCAGCAAAAAATAAAATATATTTTTCGACCGTTCAGAAAGGATAGCCTCACCCTTGATTTTAATAGGGTTGACTAATTTTTAGTGCGTAAAAACGCCGCAAAGCGTGTTTAAATAAAGAAATAGGTTGGTTTAAATTTAAAAGGCTTCTATAGAGACGATTCGCAATGAACTGATTAAAATTTTGACCATTTTCTACAAATTAGACCCCAACATCAATTATGCCGTCCTAATGGTCAGTAACTCCCGCAAATTGACGTCTGTTGGCACAAACGGCTTGCAGGTGATGCCCCGTCAAGTTTCCAACAGGAGTCACCCCAAACAACCCCGCACTGTTTGATAGGAAAGTTATTTTATTTAAAATAAGCGCGCTCATGTTCAGGTTTCAGAGTGTTTAGACCTCTTCTTTTGTAGGAAAAATTTTTTTTGATGCGTCAATGTTGATAAAATTGTAACAGATAATCAGTTTAAGCTATACGGCACGTTTCCCGTACATGATATTCATACAGCGCTCTATATAAAAAGTTTGAAAAACGCAACGATAACCCTATCTTCCCCCATAAAATGTTTTCGCAGTAGTAACCAATAAATTTCGGCACATCTATCAAATAACGCGTCAAACTATCAAGGCAGTTCATATTCAAGTTTATCTAATGGCATAACACATAGCAGGCCACAAAATTAAGCTGAAAAATAAAATCTCTGAACTTGACATCTAACTCTTGTTTCTCACAAATCACAAACCCATCTCCTAAACTTTTGATCTGTGTCGGATCAACATGAATTCATACCGCTTAGTTTGTAGTCTTTATCTGTTACAATTTTATCAACATTGACGCATCAAAAAAAATTTTTCCTACAAAAGAAGAGGTCTAAACACTCTGAAACTTGAACATTGGGGCGCTTATTTTAAATAAAATAACTTTCCTATCGAACAGTTCGGGGTTGTTTGGAGTGACTCCTGTTGGACACTTGACGGGGCATCACCTGCAAGCCGTTTGTGCCAACATACGTCAATTTGCGGGAGTTACTGACCATTAGGACGGCATTATTGATGTTGGGGGTCTAATTTGTAGTAAAATGGTCAAAATTTTAATCAGTTCATTGCGAATCGTCTCTATTGAAGACTTTTAAATTTAAATCAACCTATTTGTTTATCTAAACACGCTTTGTGGCGTTTTTACGCACTAAAAATTAGTCAACCCTATTAAAATCAAGGGTGAGGCTATCCTTTCTGAACGGTCGAAAAATATATTTTATTTTTTGCTGGCCGTACTTGTTCGAGTATGGGCATCTGAACATAACGTTCTAGTGTAACTTTTTACGACAAATCGAGTAAGCTTACTCCCGTCACCGTAACTTTAACCGTTTTACCAAAAATCCTGATTTTAGGGGTGAGGCTATCCTTTCTAAACGCACTTTATAAAAATATTTTTTACTAACCATTTGTTTCGCGATTTTTTGAATTTTTGTGTATTTTGGCAAAGAATCACACAAAAAGCAACAAGCAACGAAAAAAATTGTGGCGATGGAAGCGATCCTCACAAGCCACGGAGTAAATTGCAAGAAACGGCAAATATCGATGCATCGTTGTGCAATGGCAAAAAAACACGCAAAATCGGCTCGTTTACTTCTGTTTTCAAATCATGTTTCAATTTTATCGAAAATTAATACTGTTTGCACCCGATGAATAATGTTATCAGAAAAAAAAGCGTAAAAAAAAATCCTGCGATTCATTTTTCAGACCCCAAAACAAAAAATGCATTTTTGAGGCAAAATACTTCTTTACAAAGCAAATTATGTAAAAAAGGTAAAACAGTAGAAAATATTTTTATAGTTCGCGTCCTATCAATTATTAGCGGTAAAAACAGAGTTTACCTGAAGTTATCATTGATTCAATTGTAGATTTTTCTTTTTCAATCACAAAGTTTTGTGCTTCAATGAGATCGCTGTAATCGGTGTCAACGACGATTTCAAAAGCTTGGTCACCATCAATCCAAATTAATTGAGTTTCTTCGGAAGCCGTTTCAGCTTTGAAGTAACAGTATTCGCGAATCATCTTGTAATCTGATGACACAAAGCAAGCGATGTTTTTGTTGTCTTTCAAGCTGATAAGGTACTGTACTGCTAACGATGTTATTTGTTTTTTGCGCATTTCTTGATCACATAAATTACTTGTGACGTCAAGATTGTTTTCAATTTGAGTAATTAAATTATTAAAATCAGGATCATCGATATCATTTACAAAGCCGACGACCAAGTCTTCTCTTTCAATACGAGCCAGTTTGTTGCAGTTCTGCAGCATTCGGTTGAATGGCAAAACTTCATAAGCTATGAAGTATGCTTTGATGACAAATAATGCTATTTTGGCATCAAATTCAGTATCATTTGTTTCCGGTAGTTTTTCGTATTTTTTTACTGCTTCATCGTTGTTTTCCAAGTAATCTTTCAGTAATTGAATTCCTTTTTGAATATTGTTCATTGCTTTTGAATCTAACATTTGAACAAAACTTGTAAAACTTAATTCATCGTTAGTAGCTGGTTGCAACCATGGTTGTTCATCATAGTTGTTGTCAGACTCTATAAGATGCGGTATTAGTTAACCTAAGGTGTCAATTGTTAGACCTTTTGTTTAATGTTCGCCCTCAAAGTAGATTCAAAGTCTGAATTTCCAAAACATTTGAAATTGTGAAAATCGCGGAATTTAAATTACACGCAACGCAAAAGAAATTGTGCCTTACCTTTCGCCAATTTGTTGATATATTTGTCTGCTTGTCCATTACACCAAACAAATTCTGGCTTCCTGAATTTTTCAATACATTTCTTGAGTTCAGGATCAAGAGTTTTAATAAGACTGTGCAGTGCACGAAGCTCGTCTTTTTTTGCATAATAATCGTTTGTTTTAGACGTAACCATCTTAGTAAGCGTTTCCAGGTTTTCTTTTGATAGCGAAATGACTTGTCCTTTTTTGACTCTTTCGATGATGCTCATATGTTTAATCGTTGTATCCACAAATACCTCGCAAGTTAAAAAAGTTTGTACGGCCATTGTAGCTTTCTCATTCCGGTATTTCGTCATTGTAAGCTTCAGCTGTAATTTTGCATCATCGATTACCTGATTTTGAAGTACAACATCATTTTTTAAATGATTGTTTTGCCGGTCATTTTCTTCTATCTCCGTCGTAAAAAAGTTGAACGAATCTTGCGCAGTATCAGTGGTTGTGGGTACTTGTAATGCCGGTATGTTTTTTTGGTTTTCTGTTGTGTAATGATTAATTTGAATTTCGTCAGCTGGCCGAAGCATAAAAATCTGTTCCGTTTCGTTAATTGTAGACTCCTCTTCTATGTTGTCAACATTGACAAATTCACTGCGTTGGACAAATACGGCTGCATCGTCATACAGTGTTTCCATTTGCTCTATGACTTGATCTGTCATAATGACTTCTTGTGCTACAGCTTCTGAGCATTGCTTTCGTGTGCTGCGTTCAGACGTTGTTTGAATGACGGATTTTTGGCATTCGCTGCCAATAGTAAATTCCAACCACGCAAACGAATTTTCTTTTACGTGTTCTTCATAGCCAGAATAACAATATCTTTCATCTTTTGAATGATAGTCAACCTTTAGCGTATGCTCGTTGTCACCAAAGTGTTCTTTTTCGTAATGCCGCTGAAAACATCGTTTTAAAATACGCATCGTGCTTAATTGTCAGAACTTTTCTAATTTTGTTAAAAAATTTCAAATTCTATGTATACTTTTTTGTTGGTGTAATCTTACTTTTTGTAAAATTGTATGAAATATACGGTAGAAAGGGGGTTACAAAAAGGGTAACGAACAATAAGAGTTTTTTTTTTTAAACCCAACGAATGCAAATTTAAATGTAGTGTGTTGGGAGCGTCTAGACGCGTCTCAGGCATGTCAGAAATGGGCCGACGACCCTCGGGGTCAGTGGCTGGGGGCCGATTTAGGCAAACCCCAAAGCCCCCTCAGGTTCCCCAAATTTTTTATTTATTTGAAAAACCAAAAACAACGTAGTAGGAGGGGTGATCAATTCAGCAAAAGACAATTCCGCTGAAGACAATTTAGCGAAAGGAAGGCTACGATTAGATTTTGGGAGGTAAGCTCGTATGAATTGTCGGGGAAGGGTCAGACCGGTATGTCATTTGGTCGGTCTTTTGTTATATAGAGCATGTTTTGGTATTATTTTTTTTGACATTTTTTTGAATATCAAAAAACTATTTTGTGAAAGGGTGCATAGGGGGGTCCGGGGACCGGGGCCGGGGCCAAGAAGTCGGGGGCCGGGGGGGGGGGGGGCAGGGCTCAAAAGTTTACGCCCCCTGACGTGCCTAAGCGTTGCCATGCATTTTTTTCGCGTTTCAAAAAAAGTAAGATTTTCTTACCTATTTGACGCAAAACAAAGTAAGATTTTCCGTTCCGTCCAGTAGGAAAATCTTACTTTTTTTCGTAAGAAACTCTTACTATTAAAAAGGTTCTAATTGGTATAATTTTTTATTTTTAAGATTTTCAACTGTCAAATGTTATTTGTCAAAATTGTTGGGGCCCATGGGGAGGTTCAACTTTTCGGTATAACATTTTTCTGATGCCGGATTCTGAAGATACGGCTTCTGCAATTTTCGACGTCAGATTTTCAAAGGAGGTTCAAAATGATGATAGCGTACTGAAAATTTCAGTATGGACTAAAACCTAAATTTCCTTTCGAATGAACTATTCAGTTTTTTGATATCGAATCGATAAATGATCGAAAAAACGGTTTTTTTTTGGAAATTTGAAAATTTCGAAACTTTTTAGAATTCCGATCAAAAGGTGAATATCACTAATCGAAAGAGCGGAATCTTGTTGATCTACAATGCAATTTTCAGACACTTATCTTATTTCGTGGGCATACGGTAGCGATTCTTCCGAACCCTACTTGTTTAAGCGCCTGAGAGGCTATGAGTTCAAGCACTGCAGAACAAAGTGAGATAGAGCATCTTGTTAGAAATTTTTCGGCCTACAAAATGATGTAGCATTCGTATTTTTATCTATTGTTTTGGCTTTACCAGATTAATTCGCGCAACATGCACTCATTTTTGGTACCAATTTTTCGAAAAATGAGATCGAAAAAGTGGGGTCAGTGGGAAAAATCGCCATTCGTTCAGTTTAAAAGCAACATTGCTGAAAATTTCAGTACTAAGGTAAACATGAATTCTCAGTTTAACGGTGATATCCATTTAATTCAATTTGAACCGAAAAGCTAAAACAAGTAGGATTCGGGAGAATCGCTACCGTATGCCCACGAAATATGATAAGTGTTTGAAAATTGCATTTTAGATCAACAAGATACCACTCTTTCGATTAGTGGTATTCACCTTTTGATCGGAGTTCTAAAAAGTTCCGAAATTTTCAAATTCCCAAAAAAACCGTTTTTTCGATCATTTATCGATTCGATATCAAGAAACTGAGTACTTCATTCGAAAGGAAATTTTGTTTTTAGTCTATACTTGAAATAAATTTTTTTATAATGGGAAAAATCTGATTTTTGCTTTCCAGGGGTAACTTGGCACTAGAAATTGATTGAAGTATACAGATTTCTCAAAAAATCATCTGATTTTTATGAAATGCTTGATCTTTTTGTTCTACCGTCAATTACCGTCACAAAATTGGCTGCGACGTCCGGGAGAAAACTCCACGGGAAGAAAACCAAATACACCAGTTTCTCGTAGTTTGAAAATTTGACGTCGAAACAGTCGAGAAGCCCTAGCTCCAGAATCCGGCATCTGAAAAATTTATTAAGGCCCATTTGGAGTCTCCCATAGGCCCCCCTACAACTTGGGCACAAAACATTTGAAGGTGTAAATTAGCTGGGTCGCCGATCCCAAATCGGCTCGCAGAACGTGTTTTAAAAAGCTCACAGCCCCGAGAATTGCAACTATTCCCTTTCCGGTCATTGCACGATCGTTTCCTTTTTTTCCACTGATTCCTGGTTTTCCGACGTTTCCATTTTTTCCAAGCTGTCCAGAGCTACTGGTCACTTTTAAGCTGAACTTTTCATTTGTGTTGGGATTGATTGCCCAACAGTCGCCACGATACCCGCCTTCACCGCCTACGCCATTTGCTCCTCCACATGTACCTCGTTCTCCCGGGCCTCCAACAATTAGAACAAATGTATGATAGTCATCAAATTGAAACCAATGGTTGGATATTCTTGCGTAGCTGTAGGAAAGTTTTCGGTCGTACGAATCGGTAAACTCTTTATACACACACTTCTTGATTGCTTTGTCGGCGAACTCTTTTAAGTTTTTCCAATCTTTTCCAGGGTTGTAGTTTAAAGGTTTTACCCAATTTACAAAGTAAAAAGGTTCACGGAATTTAGGAAACACTTCTTCGATTTCCTCTTTTGTTGTTATTTTTCCATCTTGGCCGTTGTATCCATCACCACCGTCTTCGCCGTCTTCGCCTCTGCCACCGTTTAGCTCAATGTTGAGCAGATTTGCGTTAATCTGTAAAAAATTTTAATACATTAAGTATTATGCTACAAAACGCTGGTTTGAACCCGTTTGCAATTACCGTACAAATGGGTCATTTAAAGCCGTTTGCAAATAATAAAAAAACCAAAGTAACAAAAACTGAAATTTGGAATATTGCAACTCACAATATTGTCGGCAAGAATGTGTAAATTGCCACTTGATTTTCCCGGTCTGCCATCAGCGCCATCGGCTCCATTTTCAGAAACATTTGTTGCGTTTTTTGCTTTTCGACTTTTTGAAGGATAACCTTTTCCAGAGAGATTAATTTGACATGCATTCCAGACTTTTAACGTTTTTGTTGCAATAATTAAGTTTTTTTCTAAAAAAAAGTTTGTTACATACTATTTGTAAAGTGTAAGTAGCGCTCAAAAGTTTAAAGACAAACACATTTTCGGCGTTTTTTGATGCATTTTCTGTGAACCTATTTTAACTCGGAGTCAAAGAGTCGATTCTGGGAGTCGGAGTCGAAAAAGTCGACTCTCGATTCTGAGTCAGAGGTAAGAATCGAAAGCTCTGACTCAGAATCGAGAGTGCAGCTGCAGCTGCAGCTGCAGCGCGCTGCTTGGCAATATTGAATGCATGTGTAAGAGTGTTTATAGAAAAAAAGTAAGAGTGTTTACCAGCTTGAACACTGCGTTTAAACTTTAACACGCACTCTGCCACAGGATTTAGGACGAAGGACACAGCATTTTTACAACTTCAAATGTTTTGAGTCAGAATTGTAGGCATCCATGGGGAGGGTCTAAATCCAAAATATTAGATTTTTTAAAAGCCGGATTCTGGAGATTTGGCTTCTGAAAGTTTCTAACCTCCATTTTACAACTCGGTCAGTTGAAATCAAATGGCTCTGAAAATTTTTTTAGGGGGGTTTTTTGGGACGAGAAATCGATTGGCATACTCAGATTTTTTAAAAAACAGCTGCATCAATACGAAGACAGCTGAATCGGTTCTGAAAAACCTATCTTGTAGCAAATTTGTTTCTCTGTCGCATAGTATAAATGAAAAAAAAATACCGCTCCACCAATTATTTTTAAAATAATTTTGAAACACGCGCGTTGAAAACAAAAGAATGCGCCAATGTCGTGCGCGCAACGTGCGGGCAGCTCAAATGCCTAAATTTTGTTCCTAAATTGTTAGGGACCATAGAGAAGATTAAATTTGATGGATATCGCATTTTTCAGCGGCGGATTCTGGAGATACGGCATCTGAAGGTTAATTTTTCAACACCATTTAAAAATTCCGATATTTAGGTTACGGGGGCTTCTTGGCATGAGAAATTGATTGGCATGCTTAGATTTTGCATAAAAGCTCTGATTTGTTTTAATTGTTAATTTTACCAACAAAAATGTGCAAAAAAACTCTAAAATAGGTCCCGAAGAATTTTAAAAGGACGGGTCAAAATCTTTCACCCCGTTTGGCTTTTTCCATGTTGCTGCAACTGATATATAGCATCTCCGTACTTAGAGGTGATATTATAAATGATAGTTTACTAATGCGCAAAAAACCATAAAAACGAGTTTACCAGGCGCGAGACATCAAAACCCCCAAAAACAAATTAAAATTCATTTATTAAATTTCTGGACACATGCAGAATGGCACGGATGTATCCAAATTTTCTGTAATCCACATCCCTATAGTATAGAGCCGCTAAAGTAATTGCTGCGTCCGGAGGAGAACCAAAAGTCACCTAAAAACCTTCGACTCGCTTAGCTGAAGGTTTTCGAGACATTTTTGTTTGTAAAATTAACAATGAAACCAAATCAGAGCTTTTTTGCAAAATCTAAGCATGCCAATCAATTTCTCATGCCAAGAAGCCCCCGTAACCTAAATATCAGAATTTTTAAACAATGTTGAAAAATTGACCTTCAGATGCCGTATCTCCAGAATCCGCCGCTGAAAAATGCGATATCCATCAAATTTAATCTTCTCTATGGTCCCTAACAATTTAGGAACAAAATTTAGGCATTTGAGCTGCCCGCACGTTGCGCGCACGACATTGGCGCATTCTTTTGTTTTCAACGCGCGTGTTTCAAAATTTTTTTAAAAATAATTGGTGGAGCGGTATTTTTTTTTCATTTACACTATGCGACAGAGAAACAAATTTGCTACAAGATAGGCTTTTCAGAACCGATTCAGCTCTCTTCGTATTTACATGACGGCCGATTAAAAAACAGAGCAACCCCCGTACGCACTGATGCAGCTGTTTTTTAAAAAATCTGAGTACGCCAATAGATTTCTCGTCCCAAAAAACCCCCCTAAAAAATTTTCAGAGCCATTTGATTTCAACTGACCGAGTTGTAAAATAGAGATTAGAAACTTTCAGAAGCCAAATCTCCAGAATCCGGCTTTTAAAAAATCTAATATTTTGGATTTAGACCCTCCCCATGGATGCCTACAATTCTGACTCAAAACATTTGAAGTTGTTAAAATGCTGTGTCCTCGCCTTCCCCTTGTCCCTAAATCCTGTCGCAGAGTGCGTCTTAAAGGTAGCAAATACACGAAAATGTGTTTGTCCTTAAACTTCTGAGCGCTTCTGTATACTATGTACATAAGGTTTTTTGAGTGTGTTATTTTTACAAAGTAAACTTGCCCGGAAATAACAAGTCCGTGTATAGTCCGCAGCAATGCTTTGCATATATTTCTATTTTTTTAACTTCATTTGTTATTTGATTTTGAATTTTCGTTACCAATCTATCATCCGCAAAAATGGTGTTTCCTTCAATATGGATTTTGTCTTTTTTTGAGGTAATTTGATACTTGACAAAAATTGATTCTAAAATTTTTTATGTTGTTTTCACATTAAAATACGTATATCATAATCTTACTTAACATGTGCGACATTTCAGCATTCTCAACAAATTCCGGGGTTTTTATTTTGGTGGCCAATTTCACAACGTTGTGCAGAAACACGTCTTCAACTGAAAAAACTTTTTTGTAGTTTTTTAAGATTTTACTGATAGTGATGTGAATATTAAAACCAATGTTGCATCCAAGGTGTTGCATTCAGCGTGAATACGCTCGCAAAAAAATAAATTTTCCACTATTCTAAATTATAAGCGTTTGAAATAAATTTTGAGAATAAAAATGTAAAATATTTCAAACGGTTTTCGGGTACCCGACCCGAAATTTCGGGTATTTCGGGTCAGCCCTGGTTCCATCCTTTTTTTAAATTTTTTTTCTTCTTTAAAAAAAGTATTTTCAAAACTTCCACGACAGGATTTCGAAATTTCGGGTATTTCGGGTCAGCCCTGGTTCCATCCTTTTTTTAAATTTTTTTTCTTCTTTAAAAAAAGTATTTTCAAAACTTCCACGACAGGATTTCATATTAAGGTGAAAGGCGCGACCCCGTGAAAAAAAAACCTGAAATGTTTTTAACCAAGGTTGTAGGCCCCCCTGAGGGATCGTTAAAAAAAAATATAAAAAATTTTTCAGATGCCGGATTCCTGAGATTTGGCTTCTGAACTGTTTTTTTGTTCTGATTTTTCAACCAGCTTCTTTATTGAAGAAAAAATCTGAATAAAATCATACAGCTGTATTTTGGCACGAGGAATCGATTGCCGTATTCAGATTTCCCAAAAAACATCTGACTCTCCCGCAATTCTCGATTTTCTGTTTTTTCCGTCACTTTTTTGGCCAAAACATGTGTATGTTGTTCGATAGGGAGGGCAAGACCTACCCTATCTGAAAGCCCGTGTTTTTTGCTACAAGATGAGAAAAAACACAAAAAAAAATATGTCGCTCTCGGTGACCAAAACAGTGAAAAACCATCAAAACGGTTGAAAAACCGTGGTAAAATAACAACGATGACGCAAAGCACGTCAAGAGTCGCCGCGTGCGCATTGCGATGCGCGCAGCGCTTGGTTGATTTTTTGACCATTTTGATGGTTTTTCTCTGTTTTGGTCACCGAGAGCGACATATTTTTTTTTGTGTTTTTTCTCATCTTGTAGCAAAAAACACGGGCTTTCAGATAGGGTAGGTCTTGCCCTCCCTATCGAACAACATACACATGTTTTGGCCAAAAAAGTGACGGAAAAAACAGAAAATCGAGAATTGCGGGAGAGTCAGATGTTTTTTGGGAAATCTGAATACGGCAATCGATTCCTCGTGCCAAAATACAGCTGTATGATTTTATTCAGATTTTTTCTTCAATAAAGAAGCTGGTTGAAAAATCAGAACAAAAAAACAGTTCAGAAGCCAAATCTCAGGAATCCGGCATCTGAAAAATTTTTTATATTTTTTTTTAACGATCCCTCAGGGGGGCCTACAACCTTGGTTAAAAACATTTCAGGTTTTTTTTTCACGGGGTCGCCGGTCCAAAATCCTGTCACAGACT
>OZ017766.1:9841764-9940086 GCA_963969345.1 Turbatrix aceti | reverse complement strand
AAATACTACGCCGCATGTTTTATGAACATTCAAGATCTTACTTTTTGCATCTTTTTTAGTGTCTGACGATAACGGAATCCATTTTATTTTCAAAAATTCTGACAACTTATTGCCATTTTTGTACCATTGTGCAAACTTTTTCCAAGTTTCAATACCAATTGAACCGTCCCTCAGCAAATCCATCAGTTCATTTCGGAATTTTTGCTCAATTTCACACTCAACGTACGCATTTAGCTGGTTCTGAAAATAGCGGATAAAAAACTTGTACACCGGTTTATCTGCTTTGAGCTCTTTAAGATGCTCCATTCTGCATTCAATATTTTCTTTGATTCCAAAAAAGTTTTGAAATTTTTTATTATCGATGCATTTCTGAAAGTGATCGATGGCTGTTTGTTCCATGTTTTTGACAAATGTGGCAATGTAATCCTTTCCCTCATTTTGTACGATCAATTTTTGATGTTTGACATAGAGTTCTCGAATGTGTTTGACTAATGAATTTGATAGAGTTGCTGCTTCATTGCCAAACAGTGATTCAAGCACGTCATCGTAGCTAGCATTATGACTACCGGAAACTACAGTGAAAATTGTTGTTTCAAGGCTTTCATCCGTGTATGTCGTCATCTGTAAACTTCATACATACATAGTTTGTATGTTTTAAAAACTAATGTTATTTTACATATTTAGTATTTTTTCAGATAAAAATGGATTAAAACCATTCTTAATTTTTATATCACTGCAAATTACTCATCAATAAATTTATTACTTATCAGCGACTGCAAGCTAAGTCTAACAATAAATATTGATTGTAAAATAAACCGTGGACGAAATTGGTACTGTTTTTCTTAGTTACGACGATGTTCCAACTTCCAGTTTACAAAAAACTTTTTAAATTATTTGATTTGAATTATTTTGTATACGTTGATTTTAATTACTGAAACAGTTTTTAATCATTTGTAAAGTGTGGTATCGAATAGCAAATTAGGTTCACTAAAACAAAAGTGGCTTACCAATTTTTAAAAAATTTAGACGAAATTATAGCTTTCCATTGATTGCTGTTTTCACATTGAAGCGCAAGAGTCGGAGTTTTTTGAAATTTCTGTGATTTCGGGTTTTTGGGGCCACAAACAGAGGAGTTTATGCTAATTGATTCATTATCAGGTCCAAAAACGCGCCAAGATTTTGTTGTCTCACTGATGCTATAAACAATGACATTGCACTTTAATTCCAGAGCGAAGATACGAATATCATTTTCGGTCATCTCATATTCTTCCGCAACAGAAGAGTCATGATCTTCAATCTCTTGATAATTATTAAGTTGCTCAACGGTGTGCTTTTCGTAAATAAATTCTCGAATTTCAATATAATATTTCTCGTTTCCTGAAAGTAACATAGACAGGCATCTAAAACCACAGTTGCCCTCAACGCATAGTATCGTGTCCGAACGGCCCACACATTCTTTGGGAGATGTAGAGAGAGTGAGTATCGGAGACAAACGAGCATTTTTATCATCGATATCAAGTGTTTCCAATGTTTTTCGAATCCATGAAACTTGAGGCGGATTGTAGTAAAATTGTTCGTAACTTTCATGGGATGAATCTAAACGTTCTTCTGTTGTTAGTAGCTGTTCATACATTGGTTTCATTTTTGAAGCAAATTTTTTTTTTAACTTTTGCATTGCATTGTTTTCTCTGCTAAAAATATCACTCTGATGAATATATTCATTGTTGTCAATCGGAAGCATTGTAATTTGCATTTGGTTGTAAAAAAACTCGAAGTCGTCTATTCGGAAAAATTTTCGGAGCAAAAAAGTTTTAGGCTCTTTTCCAGATACGACAGTCTGTAAGTGTCCAATTTGGTTACTTTTTTTCAAGATCATGCAAATCGTTACCTGTTGTTGATTACACGAATCGTCATTACTGTGGAGAAACATTTCTGTGGCTTCAAGCATCTGTTTCAGAGTCCACGGTTGTATTAACGTATTTGTCAGTACGAAAAGCAAAACGCAGAATGCATTAATTTCGGACAATGATCGTTTAGGATTCAAAAGAAGCTCATAGAATGATATAATCAATGTTTGCGACGATTGAACAATTGGTATTAAATTTATTGAATATAGCATCATGTTATCAACTTTGCAAATATCTAAAAAATACATTTTCCATAGTAACTAACCATTTTAAACCACATATAAATAATTGGGTAAACATACGTTGCGACATGTCCTCTGTCTGATCAAAATTGTTTGATTGAATTTTTCTTCCTGTATAAGAATATTTGTTTTCCATTGCATAAGATATTGCGGAAAGTGCCGGTGATAAAACTGATATAATTGCGTTAGATTTTTTTTGCTGTAAATTTTCGCATGCAGACAATCCTACCAGAGTTGCATTAAGAGATAAATTAATTTTTTTGAATAGGGGCGGAATTGTGGCAATCGTTTTGAAGACATGAGCCAATGTAGATCCACTTTCTGCAACTCGAGCTGCTGCTATTACTAACATTCCCTCACTTAATACTAATGCAGATGGAACAATTGTTGCAATTGTAGTTGCTACTGTAATAGTATACAAAAATCCGGTCTTAATATCATTTTCGATTGAACAACTTCTAGTTTCTCGCGCCATCAGTTGGACAATTCCGGATTCAACTGCATAAGTTTCACTTTGAGGGTATACCATGACACCTCTTGGTAGTGTTTCGTTTGTATTCAAATACTCTTGAAAATTATCGTATACGCATCCAGAATTTGTAACATCGATTATTTTTAAAGACCGTGCCAACCGAAGAACTATAATTTCAAAAACATTTTTATACATTTTTGTATTTATCAAATTAATAAAAATTCTCTTACGCAATTGTTCTTGACTTGCAAAAGTGGTATCCTCCTGTTTGTATCCAACTGAAACGTAGATGACATTGAACTGAATTTCTGAGGGACATTCATTTTTTAGTACATCGATGATTTTGTTCATTTTATTTTGTTCATCGTTTGTATACGCTTGAAGTCGATGTTTGACGTTCTAAAAAATATATACAATATTTACTACATGATATTTATAAATATTATACAAAAAATATTACGTACATTTCGTTCACCGTAGTACATAATACATAACCAATAAAGTAGATGCGTTATTTCCCCTCGTTCAAACTGGAATGTTTTAGTAAAGCCATTGTCTTGTAAATGCCGTTGTTGAAAAACCAAAACAATATCTTGTAGCCAGTTTTTCAAATTAATGTCATCCCATGTATGTCTACGGAACTCGTGTTTTGGTTCTTCTGGTAACTTTACAATCTGCAATTTATGTATAACATTTTATAATATAAATTTAGGAAATTCGACACTTTTTTTAAATATTTAATGTTTTGTGCCCAAATAGTAATTGACCATGAGGCGAATCTGAATCGGTGTTGTCGGGTAACCCGACCCGCCAAAGAATCGGACCCAAAAATTTCGGGTTCGGGTCGGGTTTAGGGTAGGGTTCATGGCAAAGAGGCAGATCAAATCATTTGCTCATGATCTGATCTGAATTATCTGCGATCTGATCTGATATACCAGTGATCTGATTTAGATTATCTGTAATCTGATCTGATCTGATCTGACTCAACCCAAAATCTCGGAATTTTGGGGTTTAGGTTTGCGTCAGGTCCCCGAGAACAGTGTAACATCGCCTTCGCCTTCATCGCCCCGGAGGCGCCTTCAGATCGCCTTCGCCTCCGGAGGCGAAGGCGAAGGCGAAGGCAATAAATTGATCGCCTCCAATTGCCTTCGCCTCCATCGCCTTCAGACCTTTACAGTATTGAACAAAAATTTGAATGGCTTTAAATTCTAACCAGCAAATTGTCAAAGGACAGTGTTTGCCACTTTATTTAATAGAATTAAAAGCCTTCTATTATCATAATTTCGCTTTCTGCTATGATTTCGTAAGAGAAAATCTGAGAATTGACACCAAAGGCGCCTCTGATCGCCTCCGATCTCTGGAGGCGCCTTCATCGCCTTCGCCTTCGCCTCCGGAGGCGAAGGCGAAGGCGAAGGCAATAATTTTGGTTTGCGTTACACTGCCCGAGAACACTGGTTTCGACGCAAAAAGTGAAAAATAATTTTTTTTGTTGAGAACTATCGTATTCTTTGAAAAACCAGCATTACGGACGTGTTTGAAAATGTAAAATTTTAAATTTCTAGTGATCTGATCTGAATCCCACGTGATCTGATCTGCATTATCTGTGATCTAACCTGATCTGATCTGATCTGTGAGCTGATCTGATCTGAAAAGTGATCTGATCTGCCATCTCTGAGGGTCCCCGGAGAAAACCCCGCGGGGATTTTCCCTGCATTCGGGTTTCGGGTCGGATTACCTGACAACACTGGTCAAAACACTGCGAAAAAGCCAAAACAAACTTACAAAATCTTGGAGACAAATACTGAAATAACTAGGTTCACTCTGTACAATTTCTTTTACCGCTTTTCTGAATTCATTTTTCATCTCACATTCCAATTGAACTTTTATTTGATCTGCACCCGATATATCAGACCCTTGTGTACTTTTTTTAAAGTTTTGAATATTATTGTATTCATCGCCGTTCCGTAGAAATAATTCATTATCAGTGTAGACCATTGTTGATTGTGTTGTCAAAATGTGGTCGAAAAAAGCTTCAATATCGTCTATTTGATAAAGTTCACTTATTGTGCCAGCTCTTTCTATTGAATTCTTGGGGGGCAAATGTTGCAATTGTTCAATAAATAGCTTCCGCAATTCCGGTGTCTATAATATTCGATTTATTAAAATTATTTTTCTGCACGTTATCTTACCACAAGTCGTTTTTCGATTTCATCAATGATGTCTGCTTCTGCCGAATAGTACAACGCTTCTATTGTTTCGCATTCAGACGTTGTACTAGTTATTGATGGCATTTTTTTAAAAAAATCAGTGAACCGACCCATTCCAATTTTTTTTCCAGTTTCTGTTATTGAGTCAAATTCATTTAATACGCTCTCTAATATGCATTGCACTTTTTCGTCAAAACTAGAAATTCCTACAAAATTGCGACTTTATTTAATTTTTTTTTGCAAATATCAACTGAAAACTTACCCATTTTTACTTGCGGCCAAGACCATCCCATTAAAATATATGTTTTCATTTCGTTAATACGACGATTATTTACATAATTGCATATTGACGAAACCGTCCGTAATCCAAAGCTGTAAATTCATGATATAAGACGATGCCAACAAAATTTTTTTATGAGCCTTTTTTTAGCTACACTGAAAAAAAATGAAAGTAAGATTTCGAATCTCACTTTTTTTGGTAGGAAAATCTTACTTTCTGTCCATGAAAAAAGTAAGAATCGAGTTCTTACCTTTTTCTGTGGACAAACAGTAAGGGTATATATCAATTTAAACAAATAGGCACCGATTGGCCCCAAACTTGGCCCACACACTAATTGAGACACGCTGATTCCAAAAATGTAACGATCGAGTGGCGCTCTCAACGCACGTGCGAGATTTAGGCCTCCGAAAACGGCAAAAACAGGGGGGAAAACGGGAAGAAAAGCAGGTTCAATTTATCTTCAATATGGCGCAAAAGCCAAATTTCAAATGTTACTAGGCGCAATGCGCACCCTGCTGGAAAAACGCTTCCAGCGTGTTGACACCCTTGCGCTTAACTGTAAGTGTTTTCTTTATGTTTTTAAAGTTAAAAATACCTTGTTCCAAACTCCATTAGCAGAGGTTTTGTTATTGTCCAAACTGCCATTTGCAAACTGAAATACAGAAGATATTTTTAGTACGACGGTTTTTAGCACGATTGCCACTTTACTAAATATCAGGTTGTTCGATTAATATTTCACGCCAGATTCGATTTGTTTAGTTTTAAGATTTTTTATGTATTTTTGAATGGCAATTAAAAGGGGGGGGGGATTCGGGAAAGAGATCATCACGAGCAGTGTTGTCGGTTCTGTAAATTTTTCGGGTACCCGAACCGAAACCGGAACCGAAATCCTGATTTTTCGGGTACCCGGAACCAGAACCGGAACCGAAAATTAAATTTTCGGGTACTCGGAACCGAAACCGGAACCGAAAGTAGAAAATTCTGGTACCCGAACCGGAACCGAAGAATCAAAGAACCGAACCGGAACCGGAACTTTTCAAACTGCGCGCGAAACAAAATTTGAAGGATTTTCGTGTTAAAAGTGCTCTGAGAGCTCGTTTTTGCCTTAATTTGAACTCATTTTTAAAATCCGGGTACCCGGAACCGGAACCGGAAATGATTTTTCGGGTACCCGGAAAAGGAACCGGAACCGGTTCGGGTACCCGGAACCGGCCGGTTCCGGTCCGGGTATCCGACAACACTGATCCAAGGTGTTGCATCGCGCTTCCGAGCGCGGGCGGAGCGGAATGATTCGAAAGCAACGTAGCTTCCGCGCTCATCCAAAAAGTCACGAGAGCGGACGCTCAAAAAAAAAGTTCGGTGGCCGCTCTCGAGAGCGGTTGCTTCCGCTCCCGAGAGCGGTGCTCTGGAAATCATCCGCTTTCATAAGCGTTGCTCTGGAAATAACCTCAAATGAATGCTTTTTCCTTGAAATCTGACTTGGGCGGCCGCCCTCGAGAGCGGCCGCTCCCGCTCCCGAGAGCGGGTGAGCGGCCGCTACATCCTGAGCGTGAGCGGGCGCTCACGAGAGCGGCCGCTATTCAAATTCATTGAGCGGCCCGCTCAAGTCCGTGAGCGAGCCGCCCGCGCGAGCATGAGCGAGCGCGATGCAACACCTTGCACTGATCACGAGGAGTAAAACGGGAAATTTCACGGAAAGCAAGTTTTTGTCATGACACAACGACAGCATTCGAGAAGGGGTTCGAAACAGATTTCAAGCTTAAAACATTGCAAAAAAATGATAGTTTCAGGGTTCTCACAGCGAAAATAACGGAAGAAGTTTCTCAAAACGCAAACTTGTGCTTATAGAACATTGGTGAATATCAGCTTATGCCATTGATGATAAAGGTATACTTTTTGGAATTAAGGACGTCTACGCTTACTATTGCCGTGCGCGAGCGAGTGACATGCCTAAGCCTACCCCAAAAAAAAAGCACGCGCGCGCACCAGTGAGAAAAAATAATGTGAAGCGCATGCTGTGCAGACACTGATTTTTTTCCGTTTTACAGTAAGAAGATTATGATAACGACAGGGGAAGAGCTTGTTTAAGTTATCAACGGGGGGCAGAAGTTCCGCCACTTCAAATAATTGATATTACAACGCTACTTTGATTATTAAACAAAAATTTTGCATCACTAGCGGGACAAAAATTTTAGGAGAGCTAGCCCGATTTTCAAATTAATTATTTTGATATCAAACAACATTTTTGCGCGTTCCCGGCTAATTTCGTTCCCGTAGGGAAAAATTTTAACCATCCAGTCTACTTTTGTCAACACCCTTGGAATGCACATGTACATACATCGTAAAATAAAAAAGTCCATAAGATTTTTTTTGATAAAGCGAAAATGTTTACGATGATTTCCGCGTGCTTATCATTAGAGCCGGACTCTGGAAGGCAAAAAAAATCGTCTGATAACCTTATCATTTGACAAATAAATTCACTAAAATTTTCATTGCACCAAAGATCAACAGACCAGAAAAAGCCGCATCTTATGTCACGGTAAGATAAAAAAATTCAATAAGTAAGAATTTTTCAGATAAAGCAAAGATGTTTACGACAATAGAAGCGTCGGAACAAAAGAAAAACCTAAATGACAGCCTGGGACATTTGTCATTTATTTACGAGTCATATGCCATAAAAGCTGCAATAACGGGAGTAGGCTTATTGGATTCAGCGTAAAAAGTTACGCTATGTAGGTTGTAGCTCCCAGGTTTATTTGCAAGAAAATACGGCCACCACAAAATAATTTTAGTTTTTTGACCGTTCCAAAATGATAGACTTCACTCAGGGGCCACAAGGCCGCAAACCAGGTATTTACAACAAATATGCATCAATGACAACAAATATGCCCCAACATCAATGAAGGCTTCCTATGATCTTATTTTCCAGTTATGCGCGCAAATTGAGCGCATATATGCGCTCAATTTGTTTTTCTGAAGCTTGTTTCACCACGCATTTGTAATTAATTTTGATTAAAACTAACATAATTTACATAAGTACATATTTTAATAGCACACCACTTTCTCACTTTTTTCACCCGTTTTTTCTTCAGTTGGCAAATACGGATGCTGGAGTCAAGTAACGGACGAAAACAGGCGGAAAAACCAGAAATCATTTTTTTTCAAAAAAGTCGTGAACTGTCAACACTTTGCATCATTTTGCGTTCAAAGAATGGATGTCCGACAAAACAATAGTTGCTCAATGCACTACAATGCATTGTTCTCACAAAAAAATAAAAATAATACATTGATGTATAAGTGTGCTGAATACATTTCTGTATCGAAAATAATACATTAGACGTATGAAAACAAAAAAACGTATTTTTATCAATACAAAAAATGTATTTTTATTCAAACACGAAAATGTATACATTTCAATACATTTCTATATTTCACACACCCTAGTAGGGTAATTTTATTGTTTAGCGGAGTCTCAAAGCGAATGCTACGATCGACTCGCTGCAGATGCTCGCCAAATAAAAATTTGGATAGCATCGTTTTTTTTGTCTGTTGTTTTTTTGACGTACGCATTCTCTGTAATTGTTGTTTCTTTTTGCGTGAATTTTCGCGTTTCTCTTTCAAACTACTTCGGCAACTTTCCCAAAACGAATGCAACCTATGGAGCTAATCTGCTGTCGACTTTGGTATGTTTTTAACATTTACAAAATTTTCTGTTCGTTTTCATGCCCTTTTTATAAAGCCAAACAGGTTTCACCCACTTTTTACCTTTTTGTGCGATTGTGATCTAAGTTTTTGCGCATTGTTAGATAGAGTTGCAATGATGTCGATAGCTGGGGTGCCTTGATTGGCCTCACAATCGCAGAAAATGGTAATAAAGGGGGTTGAAATTCATTTGGCATCAAATTTTTAAATAGAGATAATTTTTGAGCTTAAATTTTGTTTTCAGCATGCAGCAGGTAACATAAAATTGCGCTTCAACAACGCATCTGTGCTTCGCGTTGTTGACTGTCTGTAAGTTTCAGAAAAAACTCAAAGACCAAAATATGTTCACGTTTTTAGGTAAAGCGGCTGCAATCAAACAACTTCAAGCCCTTATGTGATTGAAAAACAAATTAACTTCGAAGTCGAGGTCAGATTCCCGGCGATCTTCCAAGAAAAGACAAGCTGTCGCAACCGACGCGATATTCAAGAAGACGGTTGTCCTCATTTTTTTTACTTTTTGCTTCGGGTTGTTTTATATTTTCTTGTTTTTATATGATTGTGTTAATAACTGAAAGATTGCAACAACGCCGCCTTGGGTTTTTTTAGAGCACAGCCCCCCATAGGAGTTTGATTATCCGTATGGAATAGCCCCCCATCTCATTTTTTGCACGCAGGAGTTTGATTATACATACAGAAGGGCCCCCCAGGTGTTTTGGTGTGGAGGTGTTTGAAAATTTGTATGAACTGCTTCCCATAGGAGTTTGATTATCCGTATGGAATAGCCCCCCACTTCATTTTTTGCACGCAAGCATTTGATTATACATGGGTTTTGGGGGGCTATTGTATAGCATAATTTGCAAAATTTTATCCCTGAATTTTTGTGTAAAAATTTGTATTCGTTAGACAGTCGTTGTTTTTGTTTCCTATCTGTCGTCGATGCGGTAAAACCATGAGACTGTACAAAAATTCGTCTGCTGCGAATGGCTGCTGGGTATGTTTTTTGTGTTTATGGAAATTATGGGGGGCCAATGTAGCGCTACAACAGTCCCCCATTTGATGTGGGGGCCTGTTGTAGCGCTACAATGGCCCCCCACGTTGTATTTGAGAATATTTGTCTAAAAATGCATTCTGGGTGGAAAAAACTATTACGGTATTATATTTTGTTTTGGAACAAGACCTAAAATTATGGGGGGGGGCTGTTGTAGCGCTACAACAGTCCCCCATTTGATGTGGGGGTCTGTTGTAGCGCTACAATGGCCCCCCATTTAATCTGGGGGACTGTCATAGCGCTACAACAGCCCCCCATATTTGAAAATTTGAATGAAAATGATTCGTATGGGGGGCTGTATTCTAAAATATCCCGTGGGCTTATTTTTCAACGTGATGGGGGCTCAAAGTATAGTAGCGCCACGGCCGTATGGAACGACCCCCCATTTTCTCCTTAAACACGATTTCCGTATGAAAAAGCCCCCCACAGATGGGGGGCTCTATCATACGGATTTCCGAACTCATGTCGTCATTGATTTAAGGTGAAATGGGGAGCCAAAGTCCGAGCATGGGGGGTCAAAAGTCAGTGGGGGGCTGAAGTATAGTAGACCCCATTTTTGTTCATTTTTTAATACAAGCAAGGTATTATTTGTGATACGAAAAAATGTATAGTTCGGCTGAACTATACATCGCTGTATTGAGCACTCAATGTATACATTTTTTTTTCATTATTAATACGTCAGTGTATTAAATTCTATACACTGTTTTTTGTGAGTTCTAGCTGTCGGTGGTGTCATCGTCTGCACTCTGATCTACGTTGCAGCTTCTAAAACAGAGATGGCAGATCAGATCATTTGCTCATGATCTGATCTGGATTATCTGCAATCTGATCTGATATACCAGTGATCTAATCTAGATTATCTGCGATCTGATCTGATATACCAGTGATCTGATCTGATCTGATCTGACTCGACCCAGCCCAAAATCTCGGAATATAGGGTTCAGGTTCCTGAGAACACTGGTTTCATCGCGAAAAGTGAAATATAATTTTTTTTAGTTGAGAACGATCGTATTCTTCGAAAAACAAGCAATGCGGACGTGTTTGAAGTTGTAAAATTTTAAATTTCTAGTGATCTGATCAGAATTATCTGTGATATTATCTGGATTATCTGTGATCTGATCTGAATTCCGAGTGATCTGAAACGTTGACACTGTTTATTTTAAAATTTTCAAAGTGTAAAAATTAAAAAAAATTGTTTTGGAACAAAATCGCATTTCATGTTTAACCTTATTTTTAAACAGCGGCTACATCGATGTTGAGAGGCGCGTTGCACCACTAAAAAAACCAAAAACTTATAAATTATACCTCTTTTGTAATCAAAACCGTACCTCTTTAATGTTGGGTTCGGCCTTATAAGACCTCGATCGTTGAATAAAGTCCTCCAACTTGCAAGGGCTGCTGCATCCCGTGATTTCGTCAGTGACATCTTCGGTGGGTTCTCCCAAAGGATAGTACACAACCCTCACGTAATACTCTCCATCGCCTCCCTTGCGCTTCCACAACTCCGTTGCAGCACATGATGAATAATGAGGGTAACCATTTTCGTTTATGTTTGGTCGCTTGAACCCTAGCGTCGTGAAAAGTGCCGTTAGGGTGACATCGTGCTAAAAATGGCATTTATAAGTATCATTGAAACAGACTTTGTTGTATCAATTACTCCGGAGTACGCGTAATACTTCAACTTCGAAATCCATTTGCACGACTCATCAATGGCATTTTGCTTGTATTGGTTCTTGACACGATTTTTATTTTTTTCGATGGCCTGTAAGCATTTGACTTTTTGTTGCATCAGATCGATTTGCGACCACAGAAGCGAGCCTCCACGGAGTTTTGGGATTTCGTTGGTAAAGTTGATTCCTTGAAATGGTGCTACGTCTAAAAAAAACATCTATCGTTTTTTTTGCGACAAAAGATAAAAAAACAGTGGCGAACTTAATCCATTTGTAAGAGCATAATAAAAATTGTCAGATGCATTGATTGCATGGAAAACTGGCTTCTCATGCCAAGGCTGTTTTGTCCATTTTGGCCAGGTACGATTGTACGTACAGACGCTGTAAAAAAATATTTCATTGGCTGGAAAGAATGTGCCAAACCTCGACGTATAACGAATCTTTGAGAGCCCAAATGTTGGTAAAATTTATCGGTGTACCGGTGAATTTACTGACGTAGTCGAACAACGGCTGAAAAAACCGAAAAAAGTGCATTACTTTGACTAAAATTAATTCTTGGCAAAATACAGACCAAAATAAAACATTCCACTCAAGACCATTTTTACCTGGAATTTGCTAACTCCTGCCTTATACTCCGGAGTACGATGCAAAAGATCAACAATCTGTGACTGTCTTGCACATGGCGTGTCTGGATTCAACTCATGATCGTGATCAAAATTGATCGTATGGACAGGTACCGGAACATAGCCTTGAGGCCAGTAAGTTGAATTTGGATAATCGTGTCCTCGTTTTGACCGGGAGCTAAACATGCCCGCTACGTTTGACATGGCGCTCTGCAGCGTGCGATCAATGTCGGTGCTTCGAATGTGAACTTCATGGGCATTGTAAAATGGTGACAAAAATTTTAGATCATCAATATACCTTTTTCCGAGACGAGCTCGTCCTAGGTATTCGTGTTGCTTCATTCCAGTCTGAAATATATCCTTGGCGTTATGTCCTCAAAACCATAATATTTTTTGGCAAAGTGTCCTCAATTCATTCATCTTGGCATTATGTTCCAATAACCACTGTTCATTAAAATTTTGGCAAAGTGTCTCAAACTCACCAAACTTAGCTCACCCAATCCCTGGAACCATGTATCCTCGGTGTATGGATCGGTGGGAACAATTACGATCGGTGATCGATCTCCATGACGCCAGACTGCTTGAAGAAATACCAATTCATCTTCTGAATTGTATTTTACTTTTTTCAGAGGGATTCCAGATTCTGAGAAACATATCAGGGAAAGTAGCAAGCACAAAAGTGCAAAACAACTTGGGGACAGCCCCATTTTTTTCAAAAAAGAAAGAATAGAGATCAACAACCTGCTTGACTGACCTCTTGCGACTAGACAAAATGCTCACATCAAACTCTGATTGAAGCTGAGAAAGAAAGCTGGGGTAATAAATAACGCTTGGGCATTTGTGAATGCATTTTGTTGGCTTTTAAGCTTAATTTAACAGAAAGATTGAAACTCATTCAAAAGGTCTATAGCAAAACGTGATTTTATCACAAACGTTATCGAGCTTTATTCAATGTGGAGAACAGCAAATTGAAACAAAAGAAATCATTTTTTGTACAATAATGTATTATATTTTTGCCTTCAAAGACGAATATTTCCATTGACCCTATTGTTACTGTTTTTTGAATGAAAGGAAATGCTATTGTATTTATAACAAGCCAAGATATCTTGATATCATTCCAATCATTCTTGATAGCACATGATCGTCCAAAACTTTCACTGTAGTTACGTGATGTTCTATTTTACTATTTTCGCTGCCGTAAAATGCATCAAATTGAAACTCATTCAAAACAGAAAGAGGAAAGCATATGCATATGGAAAAGGGGCGAAATAATGAATAGTCGTTCAAATGAACAGTTTTGTATTTTTAATATCAGCAAACAGAGTCAGTAAAAAATTACAAATTATTTCAAACTAAATTTCTTGTTGTTTTAATTTTTGTTTTTTTACGTTGACCTCGACGTCGTAAAAGCATTGTCTTCTTCACCATGTTAAAATTTTTTTTAAATACATTGCAAATCTAGAAATACGTTTTTCGGTATTTTGACTTCTTCAACCCAATTTTTTGCATAGGTTTGAGTGTAAAACTTGCAGTTTGAATCCTTGAATTGTTTTTGCAAAAACAAATCTGGTCAATGTAATGTAACCGACATTTTTTTTCCCTTTTCCCGGTTGTTTTCTACGCACTAACGATGATTTTTACGCTTGATCAAACACCATTCATTACATCACAGCGTCGAGAGGGTGCACGTTGTCCAAGTCATTGTTTTTGCGTTAATACACGCAATCAAAACAGAAATGCATAGTAAATCTGATGGCCATGAACGCCGGGATAAGATTGAGGTGCTCAATTGAATTTTTTTTACGTTGAGCGTACATCGACATTCTAAGTGATTCAAAACTCTTGCAAGGATTTTTAGTAAATGTAACTTTGAATCAAATTTTTTTGATGATCAGTTCTGTAAATAAAAATGTATTCTAATTTGTTTTTAATTGAAAGCACAGTAAATTGAAAGCATCTCGAAGCAAAGACTCAAAAGAAAATTTTATTTTTCTGATTCAGAAATTTTCAATTCAGATAATCTTTTTTGGATGCTCACATAAATAAATTGTCAAAAAAAATATGTACTTTTTTTATTGAAGGAATGGTAATGAATGAAATCAGAAACCCGGAAGGAAATTTTCTTGCCTTGTGACACTGTTTAAGCGTAGCATGATTTTTTGCACGACAGTGGCATTACTTCCGCGTCAGAATAAAAAAAACATGTTTTAGATCCTTTTTTTGAGAAAAGATGACACGATTGGCGAGCTACAAAAATTTGTTATAAATATTTATGTATAATATGATATTGTTATGATTTTCAGTGTCTATAATTTTTCGAACAATAACAAAAAGTTTCATTACGTTCATGTGTTTCTGATGTTAAAAATAAATTTAACTTGACATCTAACAAAGTACATAGGCCAAAGCATGAATGAACAATCGGACATCAGTTTAACGATGATTGATTAAAACAATGATTTAGCGTTTGGTTACACGATGGTTCATGACGTCGTCTATTTTTGAAACTGATCCGCCTACTTTGAAACTGATCCGCGGTACATAATGTTTCAAATTGCCGGCACAATTGTAATTTTTTTTAAACAAAATGTTAACAGAAGGTTGTACCGTACCTATTCAGCTGGCTGATAAGTTATCCGTCTTCGCAGGTAATACATATTTCTGTTCTGTTTTACCCCATACAGGTCCCAAAAACAGGTCCCAAAAAAGTTCCATGACCCCCTATATCTCATTATATCCCCCAATCAAGATATCTAACATTCATCCAATATGATCTCATAATCTCATGACATCGTCTGGTCATAGACCATTATCATCGTTTATCACCCCCCCCCCCCGCACCCAGCCCAGTCCACGTGCATAATTCAAAAAACGTGTTTGTTCATGGCCGTTTTTTGGAGACTGGAGTAGAGAAAAGAGAAGCGGTCGACAACTTTTGTTAATCGGTGCATTCTTTTATTCCCGTCGAACAATACTTTGCCGTCATCCCTTAAACTGACATGTTCACACTTGCCTCACCTGTTATCCAACCAGCGTGCACGTTATGACATTAACCTCTCTTCCTTACTTCATCTTTTACATATAAAAATTTTTCGTTTTTAGGGGCATTGTTTGTTTACGTTAAACACTGTGTGGTAAATTTTTCAATAAGCGTTCATCAAACAAATAAACATAAATTAAGTTTTTGCAGTAAAAATATAGTTTTGATCGTGCAAACAAGCACTAAATCATAAATCGTTGATGCATTATTACAAACGTGGAAAGGACTGATGTCTATCAATTTGGCGACCATCGGATTATTAGGTGCAGACATGTTTTTTGGTGTTCCGACATTCATTTTCATTCTGTTTTGGTTATGAGAATCTTATAGACAAAATAGGTATCACGTTTTGCTAAATAATATACAATGTATTGTATGCTGTTGATTGCATAAAGCATAGATCTACATAAACGTTGGTAATGAAACGCGCGCCAAAAAAATTTCTCCTCGAGACCCTCTTTGCCACTGATTTTTTTAGTTTTTTTTGAGTTTTGTGTTACACCTGTTTTAGTCCGTCTATTTTTAATAGCCATGTAGACAAACTATTCCTTGACATGAATTATAAGTAAATTAAAATTGTCAACAACGATCTTACACAGTCTGTTTTTTCAACATATTCGGCGAATTGGCCATTAACGTAAAATTTTGATAGTATACAAAGAACAGTTCTTTTTTGTTGGTCTGAACAATCATGTGGTCCTGCTCTCAAGTGTATTGAATATTAATGTCGACGATATAGTGTCATTGTCCGCACCAGCCACAGACAACAGCAAAAAGCCTCGTGGTAAAAAACATTTAGTGTTCGTCATCGATTATGAATCAACGAGAGCTCGATCCTCGATAACAATGAATCGACCTTTTTTTGTGTGTGTTGACGTTTTTGTCCATTAATCGTTTTTCCAACGTGTTAGTCTGAATTTTATTGCACAATATGATTTGTTGGTTCGAGTTCATGGGTCAAAAATGTATTTACAAATGTTTATTTTTTTCAGATACTGAACAGCAGCATGAAAGTGATACGGGAAAATGGACAACTATTCCTGACACTGATCGGCGTCATCGGAGGCATAGCTCTGGGTTTTGCGCTACGTACGGATAATCCAGATCCCCGAATGTTGAGTTATGTCAATTTTCCGGGTGAAATACTCATGAACATGCTGAAGATGATGATTGTACCACTCATTGCTGCTGCTTTGATATCAGGTAAAAAAAGAACAAAAAATTTAAAAAAAAAGAAATCAAATTTAAAAAAAAATAGAAAAAGGAAAAAAAATTTAAAAATAAAATTTGAAAAAATAAAAAATTTAAAAAAAAAATTTAAAATTTATAAAAAATTTAATAAATGTTAGTAATTAAAAAAATTTAAAAAAAAATTAAAAAATGTTAATAATTAAAAAATAATAATTAAAAATTCAGGCTTGAGTCAATTAGACGCCCGTCAATCCGGCCAGATAGGAATGTACGCATTTTTTTACTACGGCATAACCATGTTCAGTGCAGTAGTGCTGGGAATTGTTTTGGTGCTCGTCATTCATCCCGGAGACTCTTCGTTGAAAGGCATAACCCCTGAACAAAAACGAAGTGCAAACGTATCCGGTTTTGACAAGTTTTTGGATGTCATCAGGTATTTTTAATTTTTGCAGAAAAAAATAGGCTCACCTGTTTTTTTAAGAAATGTGTTCCCCGACAACATCGTAGAAGCCACATTTCGTCAGTCCTCAACCGACTTTGTCATCCCCGCAAACTCCTCGCAAACCCAACTTGTATACCACAAATCAGATGGCATGAACGTGCTTGGCATCATTATTTTTTGCTCAGCTGTCGGCGTTGCACTCGGCGCTCTCGGAGAACGTGGCAAGCCCCTAGCCGACATCTTTGTTGCCCTCGACCACGTCATTAACCTCCTCGTCAACATCATCATGTGGTACGCTCCCTTCGGCATCGCAAGTCTGATCGCGGCAAAAGTCATGGGAATCGCGGATCTCGGGTCAACGCTGCAGTCGTTGTCCCTCTACATGCTGACTGTTTTCCTCGGATTGGTCATTCACCTTTTTGGCACGCTGTCACTTATTTACTTTATTGCCACACGTGAGAATCCCTACGTTTTCATCAAGGGTCTTCTCCAAGCTGCAATGACCGCCCTCGGCACAGCTTCTTCGGCTGCTTCGATTCCCGTGACTTTCAAATGTCTCGAAACGAACAACGGAGTTTCCGCGGTATATACAAAATTTGTTTTGCCAGTTGGTGCCATGATCAACATGGACGGCACCGCTCTCTACGAAGCCGTTGCTGCTATCTTTATTGCCCAAATCAACGGAATTGAGCTTACCTTTAGTCAGGTGATTACCGTAAGCATAACAGCCACCCTAGCATCCATCGGTGCGGCTTCCATTCCGTCTGCCGGTCTCGTGACCATGCTAATTGTTCTGAGTGCCGTTGGACTGCCCGCTGATGACATCAGTATCATCGTGACTGTCGACTGGCTACTGTAAGCGTTTTTCTATAGCTTAATCTATAGCTTAATTATCAAATTTTTGTAGCGATCGCCTCCGAACATGCGTCAACGTTTGCGGAGACGGCATCGGTTGCGGATTCGTTCAAGCCATGTGTGAACGAAAAGCGATCAGAAGCAATCGAATTGCATCAGTCGATTCCGAGCCCTCGATTATTGTTGTCCAGAATTCTAAACCTAGTCTTGAAACGCTTTAAAAAATATTACTACATAATTTTATACATATGTACTTACAAAAAAATAAATTTGTATTATAATATTGTTATTAAATAAATAATTTCGAAAGCAAAAACATTTGTCGCCGTCTCAATATTTTATTGTCATACGACTTTTATTGGCATCCAACCAAATTATCACAATAAAAAATTAGTTAGAAACAAAAGCTGCAATCCTAAATGTTTGACGGAATAGGGTGGGAATATTCACGTTTGTGGATAAAGTTGTAGATGAATTGCAGAGCTTCGCGAGGCTTGTCCTGTGGTACGAAGTGTCCCGAGCCACGAACTGTCAAGAAGTCAACGTTTCCGGAGTACGGCGTATAGAATCCAGCCACGTTTGGAGTCTCCAGAGCATAAGTCCATTCGACGCTTTCATGTTTGTGATCCTTGAGGGTTAAGTTCAGATTCGCAAGGAACTGTTTGTTGAGCGCAAAATTACACACAGTATCGACATCACCGTTGTATGTCAGAATCCGAATACTGCTATTGATAAGAGACAAAAACTCTGGTGAAACATCGGAATGCGTTTGCTGGTAGTAATCGCCAACTTCATCGCTGCATTCGGCCCACGGTCCAACACCTGTCGGGATGTGAAGTGCAGCCCGGACATCAGCGCGATTCAGGTAAATTTCAGAGTTATCGTATTGAGCGCACAGTGGTAGAGCAGCAGCCTGTGATGACTTCAGGCCAAATTTACGGCCTGTCATTTTGCTGAGCAGCGTGCGACGGATGAAGCCACGCTGCTTCGTACCCGTAGGGTTGTCGAGGTAGCACGTGTCATAGAGATTGTAGGGATCAAGATCGGGTCCCTGGTCGTAAAGTTCGTTGACCAAGTCGGCACAATGATTGTTTCCGTTAGAAATGGTAAAAAAGTTGCAAGATTCAATATTTCCATTGCAACAGCGTGTTCGGATTTCATTGTAGAGATTTTGGCGAACAATGCCGTGGTAGTACAACAAAGGTACCAGGGTATTGGCATTCAAGCTTTCGGAGTAGTATCCATTGCCAATGGCAACACCCTGAAACTTCGGAAAGTTGGTCTTGTCAGCCGCAACCTTGACAGCGAGTGTAGGAATGTACACGCCACCGTACGATTCACCGGTGATGTAGAAGTCGTTGTTCTTGTACTCAGGATACAGAGTGAAAAAGTTAACCAGAGCATTGTAATTATGCTGCGCCACTTCGTCGTCATTAGTCGCAACGTTTCCATAAGTATCGTAACTGAATCCAACGCCAGCAGGCGATTCCAGGAAAATCACGTTTCCAGCCCGATTCCAGGCCCATGGATTCTGGTAAAGTGTGTTTCCATTGTCTGAGACGTGGAACGGTCCAAGTTCTTCCAGCAAACCGCTAAGCGACGAGCAGCCAGGTCCTCCGTTGAGCCAGAGAATAATTGGCGCGCTTGCTGGGTTTCTGGCAGTCTCGGTGAACCAGTAATGGAATCGCTTGGTGGAAGAAGCGTTCAGGTAGCCAGAGTACTGCTTGAAGGGGATGGTAAAGTTGGCACCCGGTAGACTGGTTATCAAATCTGCAGCTGGTGCAGCTAGGCTGCCTGCCACAAGCGTAAGAGCCACCAGTAGTCGATGGACCATGATTGACTGGAATGAGCGAAACAATCAAATTGTAGCCTCATTATGTACAAAAATCTTTAAAGCTGGCTCCTGTGTTATCATGATCGATTCCGGATTTGATAACGGTCACTTTGGGTGTACCAGGATGCAGCGCATAGCATCTTGTCAGGTTTTAAAAGTGTCCATGTGACTGACTGACTGACTCCTGGTCCGAATGCCCCTCCCTAACTTTACCGTTTTCACGTATGTCATCATTTACATTTATCGTCCGTGATTCAACTCTAAACTACAAATTAAATATTAGAAGGAATGGGCTGAGAGTATTCACGCTGGTGGATAAAGTTGTAGATAAACTGCAGGGCTTCACGGGGCCTGTCATGGGGCACAAAATGTCCGGAGCCACGAACGGTCAGGAAGTCAAGGTTACCGGTATACGGAGTGTAGAAGCCAGCAACGTTGGGTGTTTCTTGGTGATACTTCCATTCAACGCTGCTTGTACGGTGGTCCCTCAACGTCAGGTTCAACGACGCGACAAATTGCTTGTTAAGGGCAAAGTTGCAGACGGTATCGACATCACCGTTGTACGTCAGGATGCGGATCTTGCTCGCAATAAGGCTTTCAAACTCGGGCTTGACATCTTCGTGCGTGATTTTGTAGAGATATCCGACCGCGTTGCTGCAATCAGTCCACCTTCCGAGGGTGCTAGGAATGTGGAGAGCAGTTCGAACGTCGGCGCGGTTGAGGTAGATTTCGGTGTTGTCAGACTGGGCGCAGAGCGGAAGGCCAGCGGCCTTGGATGACTTGAGGTCAAACTGACGTCCAGTCATCTTGCTGAGCAGCGTGCGGCGGATGAAGCCACGCTGCTTCGTACCTGTAGGGTTGTCGAGGTAGCACGTGTCGTAGAGGTTGTAGGGGTCAAGATCGGGTCCCTGGTTGTACAGTTCGTTGACCAAGTCACCGCAGCGATCGTTGTTGTTGGAAATGGTATAGAAATCGCAGGATTCAATATTTCCGCTGCAGCATCGGGTTCGGATTTCATCGTAGAGGCTCTGACGAACGATGCCATGGTAGTACAGGAGTGGAACCAAAGTGTTGGCATTCAAAGGGAAAGAGTAGATACCGTTTCCGATGGCAACGCCCTGGAACTTCGGGAAGTTGGTCTTGTCAGCCGCGACCTTGACAGCGAGCGTAGGAATGTACACGCCACCGTACGATTCACCGGTGATGTAGAAGTCGTTGTTCTTGTATTCAGGGAACAGAGTGAAAAAATCCAGAAGGGCGTTATAGTTGTGCTGTGCCACTTCGTCATCGTTGGTCGCAACATTGCCGGTAGTATCGTAGCTGTAACCAACACCAGCAGGTGACTCCAGGAAGATGACATTGCCAACCCTGTTCCAGGCATAAGGATTCAGGTAAACCGTGCTTCCGTTGTCCGAGATGTGGAATGGTCCAAGTTCCTCAATCAATCCACCGACAGACGAACAACCAGGTCCGCCATTGAGCCAGAGAAGCACAGGTGCGCTTGCTGGGTTTCGGGCAGTCTCGGTGAACCAGTAATGGAATCGCTTGGTGGCCGAAGCATTGAGATAGCCAGAGTACTGCTTGAAATTGATGGTGAAGTTGGCACCCGGCAGGCTAGTCACCAGATCTGCAGCTGGTGCAGCCAGGCTTCCGGCCACGAGGAGCACCGATGCGAGGAGAAGTCTGCAGCTGCCCATAGCTTGGTGGCGGCAAAAAAAACTGATACAACTGGCCAGTAAAGTCGGGTTTTATAGAGTGGACGATTGACGCAATCATGATGGATTCAATAGTCATGGTCCAGCATCCTCCAGCGCAAAGTTCCGGCTACAGGTGAGGCGATAACGCTGGTCTTGTACTGCAGAGACCAGTACAAGGATTGATAAGGGACCTTTCAGGGCTTAGTGCTTCCTTATCGTGATGTAAGCGGCCCAATGTTGACCATCGTAAATTCAGAATTGCACTGTTTTCAACAAAAAAAAAACCAAAAAAATAATGCACAGAACACACCCTTAATTTTTTTGGAAACTTTTTGTTGCGACTTTTTCGCAGTTTGCGCTTATAAAAATCAGAGTTGTATAGTTGGCGCATAGAAAACAGGGTACCAGAGATGGGCGGACGTTTGCAGAATAATATAGATTTTTTTTTAGATTTTGTGTTCGTTCATGAACAGATTTTTCTTTAAAATTTTTTGTTTGTGTTCACTGGTGATAAAAGTTTAATTTGTCGAACAGTAGGAAATAAAACAAAAAACTGAATTAAAATTATCACAAGTAACATTTTTTTACTGAAAACTATAAATTTACACAAGTATACATTTTTCTACCAAAATGTATTTAAAAAATAAATTTGTAAACAAAAAATTTATTGTATTTCTGTTCGTTCGCGAACAAGATCAAAAATGTTTTCGTTTGTTTGATTTCTCGGACAAAACTAACCTAAAAAATTTGTATTCGTTTAGAAAGGGAAAAAACTGTTGGTTTGTTTCGTACAGTCAAACAACATTTATTAAAACCTAACAAAAACTGCAACTATTCTTCTTCAGCCTTCTGTTCACCTTCTTTGTTCACAGCCTGTCGAACAAGTCTGACATTGGGGGGTCTGAATCCATCGGGCCACCCGCCTCGCTTCTTCATAATTCCTTCGAGAGTCTTCGGAAAGATGGAAAACGCTTTGAACCGTTCTCCCATTCCCCCATCGTCAGTTGAGCCCATAAGCATGCGGTACGCGTTGAAGAGAGACTGTCTGTCTTCCTTCGTAGCACACTGCTTCATCAGAAATTCAACGCGTGGAAGAACGCCGAGTTGGGTGAGAAAGTGTCGCTGCTCTGATGGACCGTAAACCAGGGCACGGGGAGCAATGAGCGAACTCAGATATCCGAAATCCACGTCAGCGGTGATGTCGTCTCTGCCTGGGGCGTCGAGGGGATGTACCTGGTCGTGTCGATGATACGATCGGAGCGAGAAATCGGAACGGTCTCCATTGTGACCGTAATCGATAAACAGGGCAAAACCTCCGGTTTCTACGATTCTGAAGGGGTGAAACTGTTTTTTTTGTGGACATGAATGAGAAACACACCTTTCGGTCACCTGGGTGACGCAGGTCGCAGCACCGGGAGAGACTTCCCAGAATTTTCGATTTGGGTCGGTTCGGATGGATTCGGGAATGAGGCCTCTGAATTGGGTTAGATAATTTTTTTTAAGAAAACTTTTTTTTGTAAATCCATTTTTTTGTTATTTTGACAAAAAATTAATTTTTTGTAAAGAAGCAATTTTGACTATAAAAACTGGAAGCGAAAAAGTGAAATGCAACTGCGTTTTGTGTAACTGCGATATGTAGATGCCAATTTCGGCAGGTTTCACAAATTTTCATTGTCCAAGTCAAATGCAAATTGTTATGTATTATTTATTCAGTTGTAAAAATCAATTTTGACGACAAAAACTGTAAATAGATGATTATGTCGCAATAAAATCCAATTTTAGTGATTATTTATATTTTCATCAAATTTCGTGGTAAAAGCTAACTGACAAGTTTTACCTCAAAAATTTTCGTTGTAGAAACCAATTTTGACACTTTTCAAAAAAATTTTCACTGTATTGCTTTCAATTTTTGTGATGAACGCCAATAAAATTTTTTTGGTAATTATTGTTTTAATAACTGCAAAACTTTGGATTTATTTTTTTAATTTGTTAAGGGAGATTTTCAGAAAATTCGCAGACGGAAAAACTGCAGGTTCACCAACAAGAACAAAAAAAACTCACTTGGTATGAAGATTTTCGCCCTTGGATCTCATAAAACACAGCTTGTCGCCCTCAGCTTTGTCATCCAGGGTCACATAAACCTCGTGCCATCCACTAGCATCCTCCGGTTTTGTAAATTGATGAATTGGCAACGCATCCAGGAATTCGTTGGCGACAAATACGGTAAACTGAAACGATTTTTTCCACCAACTTGGAAATTTTTTTTTCATAAAATTTGGAAAAAACATTTTTTCATAAAATTTAAAAAAAAAATTTTTTATTAATTAGTGAAATTTTTGTTATAATTTATAATTTTTCTTTTTTGAGAAAAAAATTTTAAAAAAAATTTTGAAAAATTGAAAAAAAAAATCATGAAAAAAAAAGAAAAAAAATTTCACAAATTTTATATAAAATTTTTTTATGAATTTTTTTTTTTAAATTATCACCCACCTCTTCCGGAACGTCAGCGACATCTCGATGCCAATAAATCGTAATCCCATAATTTGATCTCGATTTTCTGACGTATGATTTGTTATCCACGTTTTTGGTCACCGATCCACAGAGTCGTCGTTCCTGTTCGTCGATGAGGTGGTCCGAGATTTCGACCAGGTGAACGGTGAGGTTGGATTCCCGGAAGCGTTCAAGTACGCGAAGGATATCCGACATCAGCCGTCCTGTGCCGGGACCGAGCTCGACGAGTTGCCAGTTACCGCGATGACCTGCGTTTCCGAGCTCGTTGAAGACCCAGACACCGATGAGTTCGCCAAACACCTGACTGACTTCAGGTGAGGTTATGAAGTCACCTTTTGCGCCGAAGATTCCGGGCTCCTGGAAAAATGGTAAAAACTGAGTAAATTAAGATAAAAACGTAATTTGAATTTTTATGAAACTGTCCAAAAAAATTATAAGGAACTTTTATAAAATTTTCGATCCAAAAAACTTTTTTTTAATTTTTTTGGTTTAAAAATTTTTTTTTAGAAACCCCGATCAAACCTTTTTTTGCCATTTTCAGTCCAGAAAATTGTTTCACAAAAATTTTCGAGGCAAAATATTTTTCCATTTCATTCAAAGCTCAAAAAATTAAAAACATCGAAAAAAAAAAAAATTTGTTTTCAAAAATCCCACCTTTTCATCGCCAGTTCGGCTCTGATTAGCGTAATATCCAGCACCAGAGCCAGCAGCCAGCTGCATATACTCATGAACAGTGATCGGACCAGAAGTCTTGATTTTGTCGCGGATGAAGTAGAAAAGCGCCTTGTCAGTCGACACATCCGTCCTTGGACTCACAATCTTTGGCCGAGATGTGCCAGGAACCACGATAGACGACAGGAGACGGCGCTGGCCGGATAAAAAACACCGGGAGATCATTTTCGAAGCTGATAACATGGCTGAGGATACTCGGATCTCATAAAAACTTTTGTTTTTCCAAGTGCAAAATGTTTTCGTGGTGAGAGCATTGAAAATGTATTTTTTGTAAAAAAGTGTTTTTTTTTGTGTTTTTTGAGTTTATTTTTCATTACAAAAGCATAATTACTTCAAACTACGTTCATTATATCAGATTACTAAGAAAACACTGATTTTCAATTCGGTAAATTTTTTTCAGTCTCAAGAACATCGTCATAGGGAAAATTCTTGTGTCCAAGGACAAATTTGTGTGGAAAAAGTCGAACACGAGTTTTGATTCCTCCAAGCCGGGTTAGGTCCTCCTTATCCAACTCAAAATCAAAAATCTCGATATTTTGCTTGACACGGGTTGGATTCGTGCTTTTGGGAATTGCCGATATTCCGCGCTGGACGAGTTGGCGCAGCAACACCTGTGCAGGTGACTTGTTGTGCTTTTTTGCGACCGAGACCACCGTCGGGTGCCCGAGTACGTCGCCATCCGGCCATTCGGTGTTAAAGCCGATCTTTCGGCCAGGTGATCCGAGGGGTGCGTAGGCGGTGAACGTGATGCCACGGGTCTGGCAGTAGGCGAGCAACTCGTTTTGTGGCCAGAGAATGTGAGCTTCTACCTGCAAGTTATGGGGCTTGATTCGGGCCTGCTGGTAGAGGGCTTCAATTTGTCGTTCGTTGAAATTGCTGATGCCGATGGATTTTAGGATTCCGGCGTCGTAGAGTTCCTCCAAAGCTTTCCAAGTCTCGAGATGGGAAATGTCATCTTCGAAAAATTTTCCATCTTCGCTTACTGCGATGCTCTCAGAGTTGAGGTCTTTCTGGAAATCCATGTTTTTTATATGGAAATTGAAAACCAAAAGTAAATATATACATAAATATGTAAAAGATAAAAAATCAAACGTGTTTTTTTTAAACTGTCATTATTTGTAAAAAACTGTATGTGAAAAACTGGTTTCGCTCCCTGCTTTTCACAAAAAAAAACGTTTTACTTTACATTTTTTGTTTTTTTTTAATTTATCACAATTGCCACATCTTTGTGCACAAAACATTTTTTTACGACATGACTTGTTTTTTTGTAACATATATTTTAATTTTCTGCAATTTTGGAAAAGTCAAAATGGACTGGAAAAATTTTGTTTCCATTGATCTTCACATACCTTGCACGGACATGAATGATGAATTAGGTACAAATCAAAATAATTGGTTCTTCAGCGATTTGAGCTGTTTTTCAACACACTTTTTTACATCAACTGCCCGGTGGGCAAAAAACGCAAGCTTAGTAGTGATAAACAAATCTTCCCGCTTGAGTTTTCCAGCGTCGTAGTACTCCTGCAACACCTCGCCAATGACTGCTTCATTTTCGTACAAAAATGCGGTATCAATGAGCCGGTATCCAACGTCCAGGGCAACTCGAAGCGCCTTTCGCAGTTCTTCGGGATCGTTCGCCTGAAACAGCGTTGATCAGAGCCCCCAACAGAAATCAAAATAAAAAAAAAAGAATTCTTACAAGAAACGTTCCATAACCCAGCAAAGGAAGCTTGAGGCCATTTGACATGGGAACGGTCGGGACGATGGTTGTCATGGTTGAGAGAAAAGTACACTGATTGTAAAAAGCTTTCGTATTTATAGGCAATGCAATTATTTTATCAATCACCTGTCAATGTTGCATAAACAGGTTATTGTTTTTTCTATTTACTGCAGCGCTTCCATTTATAATAAATAAAATAATGATTTTTATATTTTGTAGTCTGATCACGATCATAATCACTGTTGATGAGAAAAGTGAAAAAGAGATCGACATTCATTGATCAGAAAAGTCACAAATGTATGTTTTTGTTGTTATTTGGTGCAGAAAAACACCGAATAAGTTATCGAAATATATTTCGATAACTTAGTACATGATTTTATACTATAACAGTGTTTTATTTAAACTGATTTCCTATGTGAAAATAGATTAGACTTTTTGAAAAAAATTATCAAAAATACTATTTTGATAACTTTTTTTTGTAATGTATCAATGACTGAGCTGTATTAATGAACAGAAATAGGGCAACTCTGAACGCGTAATGGATTTTATTGAGATTGTTTTTTTGACGCAATGTCGATCAGACTTGGCAGGAATCAAAAAAATGAGTTTTGTTGCAGAGTATAAATTTTTATTATTTTGTATAATAAATATTTAGAGTTTTTTTTGAAAATTCATAAACTTGAAACAATAATTTTTGTACCAGAGAACAGTGTAACATCGCCTTCGACTTCATCGCCCTCGGAGGCGCCTTCAGATCGCATTCGCCTCCGGAGGCGAAAGCGAAGGCAATAAATTTGGTTTGCGTTACACTGCACGAAAGTAGTAGTTGTAAAAAATTTACTAAAAACTGAATAGCTTCAATCACACGAGCAAGTAACTTTACACAAAATAAAATTATAGTTAAAAATAAATAAATAAATATGTAACTTTTTTACCGGGTTGGGGGACAAAGTTGGTTCAATCAAAACTAAATACTGAAAAAATCACGAAAACTGGACAACAGTTTGCAATTCGCAGTATTTAAAAATACTACTAACTTTTTTCAACATTTCAAAAAAACGACGCTCTGTAACACTGCAAATTAGTGGTGTAAGTGGTAGTTGTGAGTTGTAAACTGATAGGGGATTAAACTTTCAAAAATGGAAGACTTTTGGTAAAGAAAAATGGAAAATACAATACCATAATGTAAAATGATTGGAGAAACCAAATAACGCAAATTGAAAGATTGACAACAATATCGTCATATGATTCAAAGAAAATAAGCAATCTAAAAATTACTTGAAGTGCAAAAATTAAAGTCAGAAAACATGATTGCAGCATCATTGTGTTTTCAGCTTGTCGGCGATATTTGGTTATTTCTTTTGTTTTATCCAAAGAACCGGCTAAACCCGCTGATATGCAACAAGTGGATGAAATTGTTGCGGTAAATATATTTGAAACCACTCTCAACGGACATATTACACACACCCGCAGCCTTCCAGAAACAATTCAAGTTGTTCTAAATCGGAGAGTACAGCAAAAATGGATACAATAAAAGAAACATTATTACAGCGGTCGTTGTTTTGATGTTTCAGAGAGATTTCATTTGTTGTCACAAAATTATTGCTCAAATTAGTAAATATTTAGAAAAAAAATTGTGGCATATTGTTTTTTACCTGTATACCTGTTTATAGCCAGTATCATGTTAAAAATGCCTGCGAATGCTTGTTGATGCCATACAAATTTCATACTTACACAATTGTGATTTACAAGTTTAGAAAAAATGCAGAATTCGCAAATTGATACACAAAATAATAAAAAATGCCGAAAGAAAAAATAATATTTATAAAATGGTAATCGCATGTTTTTAATGGCTACAAAATAAATCATCAGTAAGGAAATGCATATTACGTTTAATCCAAGTGCGACAAAATTAACAAAAAAACATGCTGGTAGTATCGTCCATTTCATTGCTGACATTTTTATCCATCCTGAATGTGAATTGATTGACAATGTAATGCGTTACAAAACTCCAAGGAATCAAACAACTGTAATATTTTTGTAAACGTGTGTACTTAACATATTTATTATGTAGGTTCGTTCACCCTTGTTGTATGATAATTCATGGTTACGTAATATTCACATGCCACTTGTTCATTAACTGCCCGCAAAGATCTCGCACTGGCCGAGTTGAAAACACCTGTACAGGTGATTTGTCGTGCTTCTATGCAACAGAAACCACAGTCAAGTGCCCAAGCAAGTCATTAGTCGGTGCTGAGATTGTAAAAAATCATCTTTATACATCTTTATTTTATTTTTGTTAGCAAAAAAAACTGTTTTGGGTACCTATCATTATCACTGGAGATATCATGGTCATAATAAAATTAAGCAAATAAAAATCATAACAAAACCATCATGTTTTTATCAAAAAAAAATGTTTTTATCAGAAAAGCTGCTGATTTTAAAAGGGGAATTAATATCAGTTCAATTAAACTGTTTCTGTATTCGTCTGCAACGATTGAACTGCAAATCAGTTATTTATATATGCATATTGCTTTTTACTGTCCAACAAGACGAAAAACAGACCACAGCGACGATGGGAAGAAGAAATCGCGACCAAAACGAATCGAGACATTTACGCCTACGTGGACGTCATTTGTGCCTCCTAACATCTGGTCTAATGATAACTAACCACTGAGTAATGGTGAAATAAATAAAAATAAATAAAATAAATTGCTTTTTACTGTGAAATGGTGTATGTAAACTAATAACCAAATCGCTCGAAAATTGTATGCATAAAATTCCATCGAGAGAGAATTGCCTACCTAAAGTCAGTCTTTGGCAGGTGCGTTTCAATTAACGAAAAGGTTGTCGCTTCAGCTGCTACTGAATTAAAAAAAAATTCTATATTTAACAATACAAAAATTTTTGTTTGTTGTTTGGTAATGTAATAAATGTAATAATAATGTTAATCTTTGTTGCTGATTTATATTTATTGTGGCATTGTTATGTAAAATATTTATATTTATTCTTTTTGTAAAAATGTACGAAACTGTTTACCAGAAATTGACACATCACTAACAGAATTTTATAATGAAGTGTATCATGGCAGTGTTCCAGAAATTTGAACAATTTTCGTTCTATTACACGACGGAATGTGACAAAACTTGAAAAATGGGGTACGAAGGTTCTTACTCAGAAAGAATGGCAGATACAGAATCGTGATGTACAATGCTTGAAGAATCCAAATTAAACAAATAAAAAACATAAACACATCACTATTTGAAACAAACAGAATAACTAATCTAAAAATTGATTGCAGTGCAAAATTTAAAGTAAGAAAAAAGGATTGCATCATCATTGTGTTTTCAGCCTGTCGCCGATATTGGGATATGTTTTGTGTTTTATCCAAGCGACCGGCTAAACCCGCTGATATGCAACATATGGCCGCAATTGTAGCTGTGATCATGTTTGAAACAAATTGCGAATAATTATAATAATTGAAAGCTGCTAACGGTTCATTACATAACCCTTCAGCTTTCCAGTAACAAGTCCAGTTATACCAAATAGGAGAATACAGAATAAATGGATACAGTAATAGAAAAATTATTACAGCAATTGTTCTTTTGGTACTCCAAATTGATTTCATTCGTTGAAACAAAACGATGGCTAAAATTCTGGTTTTTTTCAAAAAATTGACACACTGTTTTTTACCTGTGTACCTGTTGATGGCCAATACCATATTAAAGACACCAGCAAATGCCTGTTGATGCCATGTTGATGTCGTTATTAATACGTCGAAAACTTGATCGAACAAATTGAAAAAATTAATAATAATTGATAATTGGTATAAAAAATAATAAGCAATGCCAATTGAAAAAATTATATAAAAAGGCGATCGCATGTTTTTATTTGCCGCAACATAAATCAGCAACAAAGATATGCATATTACATTTATTACATTACCAAACAACATGCAAAAATTTAAGTACCGTAATAGAACTTTTTCAAATTCAGTAACATCATCCATTTCATTACCAACATCATCAGCCATTTTTAAACTGTTTATTTACTTTCAAAAACTGGTTGCGATCAATAACAAAAAAAATTGATTGTAAGGAAACAAATTTTGCGATAATGTAACCATAAGGGCGTATGATATTGAATTTCTTCCGTTTCCAGGTGATAAAGACCAGGTGCACTTATTCACAGCGTTTACTTTCACCTTACATTGAAAAAAATATCGTTATTTTTTTTCTGACAAATTTGTCAGTTTTCTAACAGTGTGCACAGACGTCAGATGAACAGACGAATGCATCGTTAGAAAAAAACTGACGAATTTGTCAAAGAAATGACGATCGTGTTTTTCCCGCGCTTTTTTGCCTCTCTGCTTTTTGCCGTTCGCCACACCCTTTTGTGGCCTCCATATCCTATATAATGTATATACACAGTTTACATAACAATGTATCACAATTAAACAAAAAATCAACGACTCAGAAGTAGACCAGAAACCGTATCAGCCATTGTTGAGTCGTCGGATGCCAAACTGTGTCGCTGAACAAATCAAAACAAATAACAAAAAAAATCAAAACATACGCTTCCGGCGGATTCTCTTCGGACATCTCGATTGCAGCTTCGGAAGAAGTTTCATTGCTTGAAGATCATCATGTCGTCGCCGTCAACATCGATTTCACAGCTGCCCCTTGATCGTTGACGAAATCATCCTTGCGGAGCCGATTGGGCTTGTTATGTAAATAAAGTGTATCAGGGCATTTTTCCAGAAATTTGAACAATTTTGGTTCTATTACACGACGGAATATGATAAAACTTGAAAAATGGAGTACGCAGGCTTGTACTCAGAAAGAATGGCAGATACAGAATCGTAATGTACAATGCTTGAAGAATCCAAATTAAACAAACAAAAAACATAAGCACATCTCTACGTGAAACAATCAAAATAACTAATCTAAAAATTGATTGCAGTGCAAAATTTAAAGTAAGAAAAAAGGATTGCATCATCATTGTGTTTTCAGCCTGTCGCCGATATTGAGATATGTTTTGTGTTTTATCCAAGCGACCGGCTAAACCCGCTGATATACAACATATGGACGCAATTGTAGCTGTGATTATGTTTGAAACAAATTGCGAATAATTATAATAATTGAAAGCTGCTAACGGTTCATTACACAACCCTTCAGCTTTCCAGTAACAAGTCCAGTTATAACAGATAGGAGAATACAGAATAAATGGATACAGTAATAGAAAAATGATTACAGCAATTGTTCTTTTGGTACTCCAAATTGATTTCATTCGTTGAAACAAAACGATGGCTAAAATTCTGGTTTTTTTCAAAAAAATGACACACTGTTTTTTACCTGTGTACCTGTTGATGGCCAATACCAGATTAAAGACACCAGCAAATGCCTGTTGATGCCATAAAAATGTCCCTGCTATTACATAGATAACTTGATCGAACAAATTGAAATAAGGAATAATAATTGATAATTGGTATAAAAAATAATAAGCAATGCCAAGTGAAAAAATTATATAAAAAGGCGATCGCATGTTTTTATTTGCCGCAATATAAATCAGCAACACAGATATGCATACTACATTTATTACATTACCAAACAACAGACAAAAATTTGTGTACCGATATAGAACTTTTTCAAATTCAGTAACATCATCCATTTTATTACCAACATCATCAGCCATTCGGAAACTGTTTATTTACTTTGGAAAACTGGTTGCAATCAATAACAAAAAAAAAATTGATAATAAAGAAACAATTTTTTCAACAATGTTACAGAACTTCTAAAAGCGTATGATATTGAATTTCTTCCGTTTCCAGGTGATAAAGACGAGGTGCACTGGCACTTACTGAACACTTTTACAGAGACCAACGCACAGTTATTTTTTTAGTTCTTTCTATGGCGGAAAAGATATTTTATTATACTTGTGATAATTCATTTAACTGTATTTTTACACGTGTTGATGTCGCAGAAATTTTGTAATTTTTTTTTAAATGGTAGGCTATTTTAAAACACATAATTTAATAACTGTAACAATTTCATTTCATTTCATTTCATTTATTCTCTAACTCGTACGCACCATATCATACATACAACACTACAATGAACAGTAAGTCAGAAGGTGATGAAGACGATGCGACGACTCGTACGTAGAGGGGCCATCCGGAACAGATGTCATTGCGATGCGCAAAGGATAACTGTAACAATGTTAGTACGTAATTCAAGTTGTTTCAAAAGTGTATATTGTACTCTTTATTATTTTGTTAAACATTTTTTATTGACGTACATTACTAACATAAGTATTTATTGTAATGGGCAGCGTTCCTGTTATTTGAACAACTGGTGTTTTTTTGGCACACAAAATATGATAAAACTTAAAAAAGGGGGTACGAAGGCTTTTGCTAAAATAAAATGGAAGGTACAAGACCGCAATGTACAATGTTTGAAACAACGAAGTAAAACATGTAACAAAAGCTATGAAAATGGACGGTGGCAACAACAAAACAAGTAATCTAAAAATTACTTGAAGTACAAAAATCAAAGTTAGGAAACATGATTGCAACATCATTGTGTTTTCAGCCTGTCTTCGATACTGTGATATGTTTTGTGTTTTATCCAAACGACCGGCTAAACCAGCTGATATACAGCACGTGACAGCAATTGTAGTAGTAATAATATTTGAAACAACCTGTGAATAATTATAGTAATTGTTTGATTCGAAAGATTCTATACAGAGGACACCAGTCGTCCAATAACAAGGCCAGTCATGCCAAATCGGTGAATACAAAATAAATGGATACAGCAAAAGAAAAATTAGTACAATTGTTGTTGTTTTTATATTCCAGATGGATTTCATTCGCTGCCATAAAACAATTGCTAAAATTAATACAAATTATTTAAACGAAAAACTGTACTTTTGATTTCTTTACCTGTATACCTGTTGATAGCCAATACCATGTTAAACACTCCTGCCAATGCTTGTTGATGCCACATTAATGCGCCACTTACAAATGTACTTCTTAGCAATTCAGAATAAAATGCCGCATTCGCAAATTGATACACAAAATAATAAGCAATGCCAAATGAAAAAATAATATAAAAAGGCGATCGCATGCTTTTATTTGCCGCAATATAAATCATCACTAAAAATATGCATATTGAGTTTAACACAAACGCAAGAAATGTTACGGCGACTATGCCCATTATAACAATATACTGTAATTCAGTACACGTAAAGCCTTCGTCTTCACAATAATTGATTTCATTGCTGCTATTATTCTCCATCATGAAATATACTTAATTAAAAACAAAAACTGGCGTGTAATATACTTTGTTAGCTACAAATAACGTAATTTTATGTAAATATCAATGAAAAATAAATATACATACAGTGCAACACTACGTTACAAAACTTAATAATACATTGCTTCACCATCTTGCAAGGCGGGTTTAAGGTACTACTACTATGTATATGAATCAAACAACTGTAAATATGTTTTAGGATACGCAATTATTTTTTACATCACTTATGCATATATTAATTATTTTAAAGTACATATGTACATTTAGAACAGAATTTCTTGCAAGCAATCAAAAAATCATGACTCACAATAACAGCATTTGTTTTGGCAGTTTTTTCTCGTTCTTTAATTTTGTAGCCTTAAAAGCATTGGTTTTAACATAACACTGTGTCGAATCCGCCAGCCATATCATAATGAAATTTTGTAGAACGTTTATATGTATGTAGTATATGTACCTCTGTCGTAAGGCGTATGTTATAAATATTTAGTATTTATGTTAGTAGTACGTGCACTTAAAAATTAGGGGTTTTTTAAATTAATACTTTATAACTTAAACAACGCGATTTCTTTTGAATAAAGAAATGTGATAAAATCTAAAAAATGGGACACGATGACTCTTACTAAAAAAATGGAATGTACAAATAATTACTCTAAAAATGGATCGAAGAACAAAAATCAAAGTTAGGAAACATGATTGCACCATCATTGTGTTTTCAGCATATCGCCTATACTCGGGTATACTTTGTGATGAATTTCATCCGCTGCCAAAAAACAATTGCTAAAAGTAATACAAATTACTTTAACGTTAAACTGTAATCTTAATTTATCTACATACCTGTACACCTGTTGATAGCCCCTACCATGTTAAAAACTGGTATTGATTAAAAACTGTTGCCAACACTGTTTGATCATCTTAGGGACCGGCGAGCGTGCCACGAACGCGAGACGGAGATGTGCGGCCACTCAAAATCCCCGGGAAACCCCATCTTCGCAACTCTGAATCAAATAATAATATTCTTTTATTTTTACCAAAACTGGGCTTGACAAAAATTCTTTAAAACTTTTGATGTGAATAAAAAAACCATACCAAAACAAATTATTGTAATGTATTTTTTTCCAAACCCTCTCTCATGTCAGCATGTTTGACCCCGAACTTTCCAACAATAGAAAAAATAAATCATCCAAGCTGTAAGCAAGAAATGAACCCCATGCTAACCACACCTGTCCTTGGATTGTTTTCTTTGCCCATTAATCTGTTGATTTTTTTCTTGAAATTTACGCAAACTTTTATATTTTCATCTACGCTGCAGCCAAGCAAGCTGTCAGAAACCAAGGCAACTAGCAAGTGAGTCAACATCGGTATTTGATCACGGGAATGCATTACCTGGTCGAAGGAGTTCATTTCGGTTAACGTTGAAAAAAGTTGGAAGAGCGAATCAACGACAGTGGGGCTGAAAAATAACTGATACACAAAATTATTTTTAGACAGATTTTGGATAAAATATTTTTTCATTTGTATGTATATTTTTTTAACTGACGACCATGATTTTCAAAAAAAAAATTTTTCAATATAGTGTCGGTTTGAATGTTTTATCAGATTTGAGGTAAAAAAAGATGTTTATTTTTTTTCGAAATTAAAATTTTTTACCTGGCAATTCAGTTTCTAAACAACCTTTGCGCAATAAAATATGTATTATTTACATAATATTTATTTGAAGTTTTTTAACTGAGTTTCTTGAACAACATGGCTTTTCAACTTTGTTATTATCAAAACGGTAAAATCACTGCCAAGAAATAACGTATCTCCAACTAATATACGCTCAATTATTTTTCATCTAAAAATTTTCCATGATACGGTGACAAAAAGTATGACAACATTTTTTTTTAGCACAACTGTCTGAGTTTTCGTATGTACAAAAATGGATTAAAGGTTTCATTGCGAGCTTTGAAACCTTGCATGCAAACGCAAACGGAACCAAAAAAAATGGAAATTGCTTATGTTAGTCTGAATCATCGAATCACATTATTTTCATCCGGAGTAGTAGTATGTGTCACCGTTTCATGTCTCGTCGAGGAAGTAAATCACGCACAAAGCAAAGCGACCTTTTCCAGGTGTTCAAACGCGGTTATGTCAATTGTATTTTTTACAAATTGTATCTTATTTGTGTTTGTTATCCCCAAAAAAAATAAAATCCGGCAGTCTGTTAGTTGTTATTCATTTATAATACTTACATACCGTGGATGTTATTACTGTGTTCTATGATGACTTTGTTCACGTTGACGTTTGCATACCGGTGTTTGTTTTGTCAGGAGAGAGGGGGGCATGGGACGGATGATGATGATGGGACCAACGAGGGTGCAATAACGTATACGAATTAATCCGGCAGGAAGAGAATTAGGGGTACCGCCTTCTTGTTTTTTTTCTGACTTCTAAACACATTTATGGCCGAGGGAGGAGGGAGGGTTATATAATCTGGGGTGGAAGGGGTGAGGAAGTCAGTTGCGCGTAACTGACAATTAGTGTTCCAAAAAATTTTTTTTTTGTGTTTGTTAACTGAAAAGTATAGTTTTTGGTTTTTAAAATGATCAATTTAAGATTTTCAAAAATGAGAACACTGTCCCTTTTATGGTCGACCATTTTCGTCCTCGGCCTATTCACTGTCCAGTCATCCGCCCAATACTATTCTGATTACGGTAACGGAAATTCTGATTACTCCGATTATGGATCACAATCCCTAAACAACATTTCAACATCCATTATCTCAATTGGCAGCGAGATTATCGATCTTGGCACAGAGCTAAACCGCACCCAACTTTCGCAGGTCATCAGCATCGTCTCCGACGTAAACAGCACAAAAAGCGCGATCAAGGCAAATCTCACGAGCTGGGCTCAAGCTCAGGGTGGAAATATCTCGTCCCAGATCAGTGAAATCCTGTACAATGTCAGCCAGGTGAAAGCGGAAATTACTGCTCAATACGATGAAGCTGCTCAGAATTTGTCTAGCAGCGCTCAGGCTGCTTACCAAACACTCAAAGCAATTCTTCAAAACGAAAATATTACCCCGCTTCAAGAATGCCAGGAAATTAACGACGCAGTTAACAACCTGACAATCAGTACCGCCAGCGAGTTAATTTCAACTATTGGATTGCCCTATTGCGCTGTTGTAAGCAGCAGTGGTTACGGTAGTGGTGGTGGATACGGTGGAAGCAGTGGCGGTGGACGAGGTAGATTAGGTAACAATTTTTTTTTCATGATAATATTTTTTTAGGAGGCGGACGTAGAGGCAGTGGCCGTGGAGGCAGCGGTCGTAGCGGTTACGGTGGCAGTCAGGGCAGCTACGGTAGCTCAAATCAAGGAGGATACGGAGACTATAACAACTACGGTGGATACGATAGTAACAGCGTGCAAAACTCAGCTCCTTATTTCCGGCCAGGACCCGTGAGTTCGAGTGGATACGGTAGCAATGCGCAGACCGGTTATGGCTCATACGGCAGCAGCCAGGGAGGAGGCTTCGGCGGATACTCAGGTAACGGCCAAGCCACCTACGGTGGCCCGGTACAGCCGTACTATTAAAGCCATTCCTCCACCTCACACATATACCAATGATTGACTGATTAACGCGAATAAATGAATACAAGATTAATATTCATTTTACATTGTATGTAAATATAAATATATTTACAAAACATTAAAATGAAATAAACAATTATTTTCAATACATTGTTGTAAAGAAGAATTTAACTGCAGCTAACATTAATTTTTTAAAATAACATAAATATTTTTTTTTAATTTATTTACTATGCAAACAGAATTTTCTAAACAAAATTTTTAATTAAAATTTTTTTTAATCACACACTTAATTTTGAGAATTTTTAAATATTAGTAAAAAAACTGCATTGGTCGTAAAAATTTTTTTTTCTGAAAAACATGAAAATTATAGAAAAACTGGTTGAAATAATGATTTTTTTTATTTCATGGAAAAAGGACGGTAACAATTCCGACCACTTCACTGGGTATCGGATAAATCATTGGGCGTCGATAATCAACAACACAGTTAATCCGCATTTTCTGTCAAATATATTTTATTTGTGAACGGAAAATTTTTAAGGTACATATAAAATAAAACTGCATACTCTTTAGATACCTTATATTTGCAAAAATCTTATTTTTGTGAATAAAGTGAAAGTTGTAGAGGGGCAACCTTGTCAAGCAAAAAAGCAGACAAATCGACAATGTGTTCTAAATATTTTACCCTTAATAAACTGTCTTCCACAGTTGGAACGCTGGTAAATACACGCTACATTTTTTATAAATATACTTATTCAGAAAACTGCACATAGATATAAATATTTGTATATCATTACATTAAATGGATTCAAAAGTATTCCGAAATAGTTCCCCAGCAAATTGTATACAGTCCGGTGTTAACCATTGTCTGAGTCATTGTACCAACTGACCATGAATCCGTATTTGGACCGACATAAACAGATTGCCCTGAAGTCGGTGTAGTCGACAGATTGGTGTACGTACTGACATGACCATTAGAAAATACAAGACTTTTATAATTGACGTACGTTGAACCGACAGGTAAATAGTTTCCAAACACGTAATACGTACTTCTGACTAAAAATTCTACCGTAACATTACAAAAATAAATACATAAATATTTATGCAAATTCTCATATAAATAACTTACTTCCAAATATACCCCTCAATGCGTTGGTCGTATAAAAGCTGTCACTTGCAATTGTAATGGTATACGGACTCCAATTGCAGGCAGCTTCACACGCGTTCCAGGCAACGACGCCCATTGGCACCGATGTGTTGAGCGATGTTAGCTTTACAAGATTCCAGCACACCCATGAATTATTTTTTGTAGCAGACGGTTCTACGAAGGTGTATAAGGAAAGAGTTGTTGGACACTGTTTTAACCGGGGGTATACAACGCAAACACCATTAGAATACGAAGATTTTACTGCGGGTGGGTATTCTGCGCATTCCGAAGACTAAACAGAATTTTTTTCCGGAATATTGAAAAATTCATTTTTTTTAAATATTGTTTTTTGTAAAAACTGGCGCATGTATGGGTTATTTTTTTATAAACATTATAAAAAAATACGTCAAAAGACAAATTTCCAAAAATTCAATTAAAAAAAATTTATAAAAAAATAAAAAAAAAAATAAAAAAAAATTCGAAAAAAAAAATTTATTTAAAATTTTTAATTAAAATTTTTAATTAAAAAAAATGCGGATTAAAACTTTTGTCTAAAAAAATCAAATGAAACTGTAAAAGTTGCAATGTAGTTTGGCAGATATGTATTTTATAACATACAGTAAGCAAAGTTGTAGAACAAAAAAACTGCTCAGCCCAGTGGGGTTCATATCCATCAGGACATTCATCTGCATCCGTTATCCATGCTAAAAAAAAACATTATGCGCGTTATACATAAATTTATTTGGCTAGACATATACCATTTCCAATAATCAACGGCAGCAAAGAATTGTACGTAGAATTTACCCAGGACGATTTTGAATTTCTCAGATAAAAATTACAGGATTCAGAAGATGCTACCAAATTTCTTACAATGCCAATAAGCATACATAAATTTTCGTAGTACCAAAATGAAGTGCAAGTTAGGTTGCCGGCGTACTGTACGCATTCTTCAGCGCACGATAAATCATCGGACACATCACTGATATTGACAATGGGCGTTCCTTGAATTGTAAGTCCAAGCAACAAATAAAAATTCACCGATGCAAAGGAATTGAGAGCAATTAGGCAAGACAATAAGCCCAGTAATATTGAAAAAACAAAAAACGACATGTAAACGAAAAATTGTGCACGGGAAAATCGGAAGAAAAAACGGCTAAATAATTTAAATATTATTCAAAAAAATTGAAAACTTTTGTTACTAGGCCGCACATTATTTATTTGTACATATTTTATTTTGTGCCGCGCTTAACCTTACCCCCCAAAGTTTTCAATCATGCGTTTGACAAAAGTGAAACTGGACTGTGCGCTCACAAACAACAAAGTTGCCGTTTCTGGTGTCAACATTACAAAATCCGAATGACCGCCGTCGAACGGGTCCTTGTTTAACTGTGATAATTACCTTTGAAAAGTATTAGAAAACTGGTGACCATGTTAATAGGTTGAGTAAAATTAAATATAGCTGCAAACTGAAATACATACAATGTCGACATTCGTGAACGATCGTGAACTAAATATCATACATACATATCTGAATGACTACGGTCAATAACATTCAAACTAAAAAAAAATTTTCATTCTCTATTTGTGATAAATATTCAGTAGATAAAATAAAATAAAAAAGTTGACGCACGGCAAAGCAGGATTTAAAACGAAAACAAAAACTGGCGTTACAAACTTCAATTTTGTCATTTTTTTTCAAAAACGCCGTTAAAATTTTGAATTAGGAATTTTACGGGGAGAAAATTTTGACGGGGGGGGAAACGGAGAATTTCACGGGGGCGAAATCGTCACGGGGGGGGGGTACGGGGAAATCCCCGCGGGGTTTTCACCGTGGCCCCGCGGAGATCGGGGCGGGGCAGGAACCCTAGGGAGATCGGGGCGGGGCAGGAACCCTAGTCCGGAATGTCTTTATGGTTACATGTTTTACAAATTTGAACACTAATCCGTGTCATCATTTTGAGGAATCGTTCGTGACAAATTTCAAATCACTCAAATTTGAACACAAGCAAATAATTTGCAGGTGTACGAACCTGCAATTCTGCAATGTTTTTAGATACTACAAAAAAAATTGTGTCTGTTTTGTGTTTGTTTGTGTCATACTAACAAAACAAAAATTTATCCAGTTGTTATTCCTGCGGTGATTTTGATGATTTTGTAGTGAAAATTCGATACACGTCAATTTTTACGTACTGATGTTTGTTTTGTCAGAGATCAACAATATCAGTAAAAAAACATGATGTAGCATGAAGAGGATCATCGGAAGTTCAACATCGTATGAATTAATCTGGCGAGATATGTTTTTTTTCTGTTTTTGTTGCAAACAGATTTAAGGTTGAGGAATATGGTATAAATATGTAGCCGAGGTGATTGATGGGAGGAAGTCATCGGGGGTTGTGGTTGTTTTTTATATTTGTTTAAAAAATATCTCGAATTTGAGACCACACGGACTAAATTTTCATTTTTCACCTTTGAGACCACACGGACTAAATTTTCATTTTTCACCTTTGAGACCACACGGACTAAATTTTCATTTTTCACCTTTGAGACCACACGGACTAAATTTTCATTTTTCACCTTTGAGACCACACGGACTAAATTTTTATTTTTGACCAAATCAATTTTTTTTTACTTTTGATGCCAATTTTGAAAATAACTGATAACACAAAATAACTATTTGTTGCCGTTTTCAAAAAATTTCAGTGCAAACAATCCAATTTTTAGAAAAATTGTAAACGATCTAAATTTTCAGAAATCAGCAAAAAATCATGCGCACGAACCATCTTCTATGTCCCATCATCCTAATCCTCGGCCTCTTCAATGTTCCGTCTTCCGCGCAAACCGATCCCGATGACAATGCAGATCCTGGATTTGGCAATATTTCCACTTCCATTTGTGGAATAAAAAGGTACATCCGGACCCTCGGATTGGCACTCAACTCTACGCAACTCAGCGAGGTTGCCAGCATTCTTTCGGACGTCAACAACACCAAAAGCGATATTCGGACGAATCTCGTCGACTGGGCACAGGCTCAGGGTGGAAACATCGGCGAACAGGTGAATGAGATTCTCGCTAATATCAGCCAGGTGCGAGCGGATATAACGGCTCAATACGACGCTGCCGCCCAGGATTTGTCCAGTAATGCCCAGGAAGCCTACGCTACCCTCAAGGCGATCCTGCAAAATGACGGCATTTCGCCCCTTGAAGAATGTCAGGAAATCGACAACGCGGTAAGCAGCCTGAGTGAAACTGTTGTCAATGAATTGTCGTCAACAATTGGGTTGCCTGCATGTTCTATTGCCCGTAGTGGACGAGGAGGCAGTAGTCGAGGTTTGTTTTTGTTAAAGTTATTTGCAATATCAAAAAAAAAAATTTCTGTTTAGGACGCGGACGTCGTGGTGCCAACCGACGTGGAGGTGGTAATCGTAATGATTCCACCAACCCAACTGATGTCAGCGTTGTCTGATTGAAACATTTATTGACAACTTGAGTGACTATAGTACACTCAATCAATCCTGAACTGAACAAATAAAGTAACTATCAACCACAAAAAAAATTTTTAATTCATGAATATTTATAAAGCTGTGACAATATATATATCAATTTCTGATCAATAAATTGGATTCTTGATAAAAAACAAATGTGATTAGTGCACAGTGAAGATAAAAAAAAATATACCACGAAAAGTCCAAAAAAATACACTGATGTTGAAACTTCTGTGTTTTTTTTGTCGACGAATGAGGAAAAACGTTCACTGTTCTTTGATTTAAATCCGAAAAAAAAACCTCATTGATATCAATTTGGTTATTTGTTTGTTTTTTTTGAACGCAAATCAAAAAATCAAAAATAGTAAACTGAATTTGGCGATTATCATTTTCCCTATTTTCGATGCTCTCAACACGAAAATTCTTCCACTTTGCGTAAAATTTTTTTATGCAGCGCGTTTTATATTCGCTTTTTTTTTCTTTTTCTTCCCACGTTGCTTCTGTTTCCTGCTTTGAGGTTCTCACATTGAATCATGGAGTACACAGCCGAGCAGATCAATACCATCGGTGGAAAACTGATTGACCACAAGTAGGATTTGAACTCGTAAAACATTTTTTTTAATAAAAACTGAAGTCTTTTTCAGATTGCCTCTTGCTGATCGTTTTCGTGCACTTTTCACCCTCCGCAACATCAAGAATGACGCATCTGTCGACTGGATTGGCAAGGCTTTTGTCGACGATTCAGCGCTGCTCAAACACGAGCTGGCCTACTGCCTCGGACAGATGGGCAACAAAACTGCCATTCCAATTCTTGTCGGTGTCCTTGAGGACGAAAAACAGGGTAATAATATTTTTTTTTAAAAGAGGGGATTCAAACTGTGCTGAATAGCCATCATTTTTTTGTTAGGGAGGAAGATTGATTTTAAACTGACAGGCCTTTTTTTAGTGAAAATTTACGGATTTTTTGAATTTGAAAAATATTTTAACTAAAAAAAAATTTTTTTTTTGCAGAACCAATGGTCCGCCACGAAGCCGGCGAAGGCCTCGGAGCAATCGGGGATCCTGTCGCTCTGGACATTCTCCACAAATACGCAAAAGATCCGTTGCCCGAGATCGCCGAGACTTGTCAACTCGCGGCCCAGCGAATCGAATGGGTCATCAGCGAGGGAAAAGACACGAATTCGCCTTACGATTCTATCGGTTTGTTTTCACTGATTGAATCGGATTTATGTTGGGTGACGTTTTGGAAATTCTTCACGAAATTTTGCCAAAAAGTTGCTTTTACTGTGAAAAGTTTTTTACCGTCCGATTTACCTTTTTTTACGGTGTTACGATCGCCTAAAATCGCGTTTTTTTCAATTTTGACAATTTTTGGCACGTTATAGCAAAAAAACTGGAGCATTCGTAAGTTAAAAGGATCGACGGAGTTTTTGATGGAGAATCTGAGAAAAATATAAAAATATTGGTTTACCACCTTGAAAAATGCCGAAATTTGCATTTGAAAAAGGGTCACATTGGTTTCGGCATTTTTCAAGGTGGCAACCCAAAATTTTCATATTTTTAACGGATTCTCCATAAAAAACTGGTCTGATCAATGTGTACCCCGGTTTTTCAAGTGCCGTAGTTTTTTATCTACAACGTGCCGAAAATTGTCAAAAATAGCAAACACTCGATTTCAGGCTATCGTAACTGAACTGTCCGTTGATTCAAACAGGTGAAACTTACGGTTAAAACTTTTTATTGTAAAAGCAACTTTTTGGCAAAATTTTGTGAAAATTTTTCAAACTTTTCTTACATTTTTTTCCACTAAAATCGCCTAAAATCGCGTTTTTTCCAATTTTGACAATTTTTGAAACGTTATAGCAAAAAAACTGCGGCATTCAATATTGGTTTATCACCTTGAAAAATGCCGAAATTTGCATTTGAAAAAGGGTCAGAATGTCAACATTGGTTTCGGCATTTTTCAAGGCGGCAACCCAAAATTTTTATATGTATTTTTATCGGATTCTACGTAAAAAACTGCTTTGATCTTTAATGGTTTTCGGGAAAAGTGCCCCGGTTTTTGAAATGCCGTAGTTTTTTTATCTACAACGTTTCGAAAGTCGTCAAAAATTGCAAAAACTCGATTTCAGGCTATAGTAACTGGATTCTTAGATCAATCACTCAAACAGGTAAAATTTACGGTAAAAACTTTTTGTAGTAAAAACAACTTTTTGGCAAAATTTTGGGAAAATTTTTCAAAACTGTGTCTAACACATTTTTTTTCACTGGTGTATAACTTAGATTCTTTCTAATTGGTTTTTTCAGACCCCACACCATCATTCCCGACCACAGACAGCGTCGAGACGCTCAAAAAAATCCTTATCGATCCTGCAAAGCCACTTTTTGATCGCTACAAAGCCATGTTTTCCCTTCGTAATATCAACACGAAGGAATCCATCCTCGCTCTCGGCCAGGGCCTCCACTGTCCGGACAGCGCTCTTTTCCGCCACGAAGTTGCCTACGTCCTTGGCCAACTCCAGTCGCCGGTATCCATACCCGACCTGGCTTTTGGTCTCAAAAATGAGGACGAAAATTGCATGGTGCGTCACGAGTGCGCAGAAGCCCTGGGATCTATCGGTACACCAGAATCCGAGGCTTTGGTTCAGGAATTTGCTGACGATAAGGATGTCGTCGTCCGTGATAGCTGCGTCGTTGCCATCGACATGAGCAAGTACGAGCAGACCGATGAATTTGAGTACGCTGAAGTTGCGTGAATCATGAAAAAAAAAACTGTTTTTGTTTTTTTCTGTTAATCGTAATCGGTGATTGTTGAATTTGACTTTTTTTGAAACTGTCTGGCGGCGTCAAAAATGGGTTGGATACCCTGAAATTATTTTTTTTGTTGTGAAAACTGATAGGAGTTGTATCCATTTTTCTAAAATTTACTTTTTTTTGCGTTTATTTGCAATCACAGTTAAAAATGTCTTTTGTACGTTTGCGAATACGGTAAAATTATCAAATTCTTTCGATTTCACGAACAAAATTATCGAAATGTTCGTGTTGGTTCGTGAACAGAAAAAATTCCCGCCCTTCCATTCTTGGTCTCATAAGCGATCGATTTTGCAAAAAAACATTTTTTTGAAAAAGAAACATTTTTTTAAACGTTAGCTCGAATTTTTAAAAAAAATGTTTGGAGTGTGTTCAACACTCCAAGAAACACTTTTTTTGATTTTGAAAACTGTATTTCGTTTACTCAATAGCCCGTGATTTTGCTCTTTTTTTTTGTCCAATGAGTTAATTTAAAAAAAAATGCTGGACGGGAACAAAAAACGCTAGAAATTTTTTTGGTTGTGAAAACTGTATTAAATCGTTGATAAAAGCGATCTGTTTTGCAGGAAAAATTTTTCAAAACTGATATTTATTTTTGTATTATTATAAATAAAAAACTAAACGAAGTCGTTGTCAATTTTTTTCCTTGAATTTTTTTTTCGTTGTAATTTTTTTAGTTGAAAAAATTCGATTTTTTTGTTCGTGTTTTTTTTTCGTGAACAAATTTAAATTTATGTATTTATAATACTTGTACGCGTTCGTTTCCGAAAAAAAAATTGCCGTACGCGCATTCCTGGCAAAAATCCTCAATATTGTAAAAAAAACTTTTGTTTTTTATATCAGCACAAAAAATGCTATCACTCCTCTCAAAACGCACATCCACGGCCCTACGGTCCAAGTCCGGACTCCTCTCTGCCCTCCGTCACTACCAGCGGACATCCACCGACGATCCTGCCGCCCTCGGCATCGGCGATGTCGGCAAGCTGTACCACATCCCACTCGAAACTGTCCAGTCACTCAATTTTTCGGTCATTGCCCCTTCGAAAATCAAAAAACAGATCGACACGCTGAATGAGTGCTCGCTGCTCTGTCGGGAACAATTTCTGGAGGTCGCTCACTGCCTCGCCGCTGCCAGGCCCTCCTTCCCGGCGATCAGAGTCGTTTTATGGGGCCGATTCGGCACCGGAAAAACACTGACTTTGGCGCAGACAGTTCACCTGGCCTACAACCAGAAATGGGTTATCGTCAATGTCCGGGATGGTGAGTTTTTGGGGGGTAAACTGATATTAAATTTTTTTTTAAACTGATTTTAAAAATATTTTGTTAATATTTTTTTTCATCTTATTATTTTTTTAGCTATTTTTTTAAATAAAAAATTTCTACATATAAAGAAATTAATTTTTCAATGAAAAATTTTTTTATTTATTATTTTTTTTATTGCGAAGCGTCTCTCCAAATTTTTTTTTAAATAAAAAAAAGTTGGAACTTTTTTTATTATTAATTTTTTTTTGTAAAATTTTTTTTAATTTAAAAATGTTTTTTATTATTTGAATTTAAAAAAAAAAATTATTTTTTTTAACTAAAAAAAATTTTTTATATTTTAAAATTAAAAAAAAAAATTTTTAATTAAAAAAAATTTTTTTTTTTAATAATGTTTTATTCGAAAATTTTTTTTAGTCATGGACTTTACCCGCCAGGTGAAAGACGTCCAGATGTCATCGCACACCCAGGGTCGCATCGATCTCCCGGAACACTCGGTCGCCTTCCTGCAACACTTCAAGCAGCAGAACCACCATCTTTGGTCAAAAATCGGCGATGCCGCCCGGACGGAACGCGTCTACGAGTGGAGCAAGACGGAGCGCACCGAAGCCGACCAACCCATCACCGCGGTCGTCGACCTCGGCATCGCGTCGCCTTTTGCCGCAAATGACTGCGTTGCGGTGCTCTGGCGCGAGCTGAGACGTGCAGCGTCGGCCGGTGGCTTCAAGCTTCTCGTCGCGATGGACGCTGCCAATTCGCTCTACGGAAAGACACTCATCAAAAAGGCTGATCGAACTTTTGTAAGTTATTTTTTTGGGGTAAGAGGAGTTGAAAACTGTTACTTTCATAGTCCATTTGGGATGCGGGATGCATTTGTTGTTTTTAAACTGGTTTCGCAGCTTATTACACAAAACATTTTTTTGCTTTGTGTTTTTTTACCTTTTTTTTTAACATTTTTTTAACTGGGGGTATTTGTGTTCAATAAATATTAATTTTATCCACAACTTTTTGTTTTTATAAAATCACTGCTGCTTCAAAAAGAGTTATAAATTTTATATTTAAAAGACACTCTGTGAGCCGATTTAGGATCGACGACCCCCTAATTTTACAACTTCAAATGTTTTGTGCCAAAGTTACAGGTGGCAGGGGGGGAGGTACAGAAATAAATATAAAAAAAATTCCAGAAGCCGGATTCTGAAGCTACGGCTTCTGGAAGTTTTCGACGTCAAATTTTCAACTTGCTTCAAAAAATCTGATTTTTGGCTTACAGGGGTATTTTGGCACGGGAAATCGACTGGTGTACTCAGATTTTTTTTTAAACATCTGAGTTTTTTGAAATTCTTGATTTTTTCGATTTTCCGTCATTTTGCCTTACATTTTTGGCTACAGCGTCTGTATTTCTGTTTTCGGAGCGGTGAGGTTAAGTACAACTTAAAGATTACTCTTTTCTGAATCTAAGACAAAAAACCCGGAAAAAAATGGTGACAATTTGGTGACTTCTATTTTTTTGCCCGTTGCGCATTTGCGTAAAAAACGCACACTGTTGTCGTGGGGCAACTTTCGGCGCGCATGTGCAAGCTGCTTGCAACGAAAAAGTGGGGTCTGTAGAAAAAAAAACGCCATTTGTTCCGTTTGAAAGCAATATTGCTGAAAATTTCAGTATTGAGATAAAATCCTATTTTGAATCTGATGGGGATATCCGTTTCTTTCAATTTTGACCGAAATGTTCTTAAAATTTCAAAATTAGGAAAAATAATTAGTTTTAGGAACTTTTTCGAATCTTTAGGAACAAAATAATAACTTTTTTGAATTCTACAGGGTTTTTTACGTCTGGGGTCGAGATTCATGCTATAATGCCCCAAAACTCTGTCACCGGCGATTTTTTCCCAGACACCACTTTTTTCATCTCAATTTCGGAAAATTGAAACCAAAAATGAGTGTATGTTGCGTGAATTAATATTATGAAGCCAAAAAAATTGATAGGAATTCAGGAGTTACACGATTTTGTAGGCCGAAAAATTCCGCACAAGATGTGCTATCTCTCTTTGTTAAACAGTGCTTCACCTCATAGCCCCAGGCGCTTAAACAGGTAGGGTTCGGGATAATCGGTACCGTATGCCCACGCGATATGGTAAGTACCTGAAAATTTGTTTCTAGATAAAAAAGACTCCGCGCTTTCGATTAGGGATACTCACTTTTTGATCAAAGTTCTAAAAAGTTCCGAATTTTTCAAATTTCTGAAAAGAACCGTCTTTTCGAACATTCATCGAATCGATAAAAAAAAAACTGAGTACGTCATTTGAAAGGAAATTTAGTTTTTAGTCCGCACTGAAATTTTTAGCTTTTTATCGGCATTTTGAAGTTCTATGGATTTTTTCTTCCGAACCCTACTCGATTTCGATCAAAAATTGTCGTACAATTCTAAAAAACACATCAAAATACTTCAAATATTATCCTAATTACTAATGTAACCCAAAAAAGTAAAAAATTAATATTTTGGCCCCAAATTGCTTTTTTTGCAATTAATTCGACGAGCGCGCTCGAGCAGCGAGAAGAGGAGAGCACCGCGCGCTGAACAAAAAGAAACCAGTGACTCACTGGCAGTGAGGGACCAGAGAGAGTAGGATAGTCCAGACAGCCTGCGCGTCCTATTAAAACCAATGGCTGTACCATGCGCCCAATTTTTTACGCAAATGCGCAACGGGCAAAAAAATAGAAGTCACCAAATTGTCACCATTTTTTTCTGGGTTTTTTGTCTTGGATTCAGAAAAGAGTAATCTTTAAGATGTACTTAACCTCACCGCTCCGAAAACAGAAATACAGACGCTGTAGCCAAAAATGTAAGCCAAAATGACGGAAAATCGCAAAAATCAAGAATTTCAAAAAACTCAAATGTTTAAAAAAAAATCTGAGTACACCAGTCGATTTCTCGTGCCAAGATACCCCTGTGTACCAAAAATTAGATTTTTTGAAGCATGTTGAAAATTTGACATCGAAAACTTCCAGAAGCCGTATCTCCAGAATCCGGCTTCTGGAATTTTTTTTTATATTTATTTCTGTACCTCCCCCCCTGCCACCTGTAACTTTGGCACAAAACATTTGAAGTTGTAAAATTAGGGGGTCGCGCCCTTCACCTTGTTCCTAAATCGGCTCACAGAGTGCGTCTTAACAGACAGTCTGTGAGCCGATTTGAATTCGACGACACAGCAATTTTTACACTTTCAAATGTTTTGAGCCAAAATTGTAGAGGACCCTAAGGGCAGTCTAAAACCGCAATATTAGATTTTTTTAAAATCAGATTCTGGAGATTTGGGTTCAGATGTGTTTTCAAAAAATAGGATGTCACGTGTTTCGTTTGCGGGGAAATAATCTGAAAATTTGTTTAGAGGGGTTTCAAAACACGGGGCACACGATAGCATACTCAGATGTTTTAAAAAACTACTGCAAATATTTTTTATTGAATTTTGCCTTCACAAAATCGGCTTTACCGTTCCTTAAAAAAAATAATCGGGCTATACCACCTATCCTATCTGAAAGAGCGATTTTTTTGACACATAACGTAGTGTTCTTTGAAAAAACGTAGAGTGCCTTCCGCCTTCTGGGTCCCGATTTGTGGTAAAAACTACATAAAAACCCCCTTTTTTGTGCTCGCGCGCGCGTGCGCATGCGCGTGCGCACTTCCCGCCATGTTTTTTGAAGGGGTTTTTGGTCGTTTTTACTACAAATCGAGACCCAGAAGGCGGAAAGCACTCTACGTTTTTTCAAAGAACACTACGCTATATGCCAAAAAAATCGCTCTTTCAGATAGGATAAGTGGTATAGTCCGATTATTTTTTTTAAGGAACGGTAAAGCCGATTTTGTGAAGGCGAAATTCAATAAAAAATATTTGCAGTTGTTTTTTGAAAAATTTGAGTAAGCCATCGTATTCCCCGTGCTCTGAAACCCCCGTAAGCAAATTTTCAGATTATTTCCCCACAAACGAAACACGTAACATCCTATTTTTTGAAAACACATCTGAACCCAAATCTCCCGAATCTGATTTTTAAAAAATCTAATATTGCGGTTTTAGACTGCCCTTAGGGTCCTCTACAATTTTGGCACAAAACATTTGAAAGTGTAAAAATTGCTGTGTCGGCCCTCTCCCCTTGTTTGTAAATCGGCTCGCAGACTGTCTGTTAAATTAGATTAAAAAATTTTGAATGAAAAAATTTTTTTTTTATTTTTAAAAAATTTAAAAAATTAAAAAAAAAATTTTCTGCATTAAAGAAACTTGCAATTTTCTACGGTTAAACCTGAAAAGTTTTTCACAAAACTGAGAATCGTGAGGATCGTTAATTTTGACCGTTTTTAAATTTTTTGTACACTTGAAAAAACTGTTCGAAGAAAACTTGTCCTTTTTTTTAGTATTTACAAAATATTTCAAATTTTGTTTCCCATTTTTCTGCTCTCGAAAAAATAACTGTACACTTTGTTTGTAGGCCAAGCCGGACGAAATCTCGCTAATTGTCCAGCTCAAAAAGTTTTTGGCCGATTCGTGGTCGAATGGCGCCGTCGTGATGGTGGCAGACAAACGCGAGATCGCAGATGCCTACGACACCCTCTCGGTGCCGATGGACACACCGATCGAACTTTTTACCGAAGAAGGCTTCGAGGACATTGATCCCTTCATCCCCGTCGAAACACAGCTCTACACCTCCGCGGAAGCTGAGGCTCTCCACGAGTACTACGTCGACAAGCACTGGCTCGTCACCGATGCGGCGAGGGAGAAGGCCGGCTTCAGACAGATGTACCACCTCGCTGCCTACAATCCGTACCACTTTGAGAGACTCTGTGCCTTCAATTAATTTTTTTTTTGTGATTGTTGTTTTTTGTTTTTGTTGTAGAGTTTAGTTTACGTAGATTTTTTTTGAAACTGTTTGAATTTCACATTTGACGTAAAATTTTTAAATTAAAATTTTTAATTTGAATTAAAATTTTTAATTTGCGAACTAACAAAAAACGCAAGATTGTTTTTTTGTTCAAAAAAATATATCGACGACAAAAATCCCCCCTGACGCCAAAATTTTTTAGCAACATTTTATCTGTTGACCGATTTGGCAAAGCTCTGCTCAAAGACAACCTAGCACACGGCATGTCAGGGGGCATAAAATTTTGGGTCCCGGCCCCGGACCCCTCTATGCCCCCTTCACAAAATTGTTTTTTGATATTCAAAAAATGTTTAAAAAAATTATACCAAAACATGCTCTATTTATAACAATTGGGCGACTTTTAATTCATTGGATGAGCACTTTAGGGGTTTTCCTTTCGCTAAATTGTCTTCCGCGGAAGTGTCTTTCGCGGAATTGATCACCCCTACTATCTACGTTGTTTTTGGTTTTTGAAGAAGAAAAAATCTTTGGGGGGCCTGAGGGGGCTTTGGTGGTCTGCCTATATCGGCCCCTTTCTGGCATGCCTGGCTAGCACACGGCCTTTGACAGCAATAACACTGTCAATGTATTTGGTGTTTTTGAGCACGAAAAACAGAATAACGATATATTTATGTATTTTTAACTTTTTTACAGAACCAATGATCCGCTCCGAAGCCGACGAAGGCCTTGGCGCTATCGACAATTCGGTCTTTTGCCCTGACCCGTTGCCAGAAATCGCTGAGGCTATCATTTGCGTAAAACTGTAACAACATGTGGATTATTTACAAAAAAAATAAAAGCATATTTACAAACTGGTAAGTAAAGCGGATGAAAAATCATTTTTTGATAGTTGCAGGCGCTAAATACGACGGAATCGTACAATATTGTATTTTCTTTTTTTAAACAAACAGCTTCATTTTTTTTTTCAATTTTGATTGATAAAAAATTAAAGTGGTTTAATTTTTAGAACACAGATTTAACGTTACTGAAAGACCCAGCCGTGTAATAATTACATCACCTGACGCCACAAACTGACGAAATATAAACTACAATAAACATTTAATTTTTTGGTAACCTATACATGGTCAAATTCAACATTAACTGATTTATGACTAATTCCATTTTGTTTTTTTACTTGAAAATTAGTTCATTTTTCAGCGTATTTTACGAATTTTTATGCAATTCAAAATTTAGGAGGACTGTTTTTGATTTTGATAAATTAGAAAAATAGAAAATAGACTAGGGTTCGAACCCCCCCCCCGTATCGGGTCGGGGACGGGGGTAGTCGGGGGCAGAGGTGTCGGGGGCGGGGGTATTCTGCCCCCGACGGGGGCAGAAATCGGCGGGGACGGGGGTAATTGCCCCCGAGTCCTATGAAAAAGAAGAAAAAAAGGTGTCAATTTTATCTTAAAGGCATATTTTGAACAAATTTTTCGTATTTTGCTCTGTTTTTGCCTATTTGTGTTGTTTTTGAACGTTTTTCCGCGTTTAACGCTAAATTTTGCTCATTGTCGGGGGCAGAATCTGTCGGGGGCGGGGGTTTTACTCCCCGACGGGGGTCACAAATGGTCGGGGGCGGGGGTCGGGGGGCCACCCCCGGCTTCACCCCCGCGGGGGCGGGGGGGGGGGGGGGGTTCGAACCCTAAAATAGACACTGTCAACATCATCGTTTTATTTGTATTTATTATTTAGAAATTAAAAAACACCATCTCTAAAAACAATTTTTGAGTAAAATTTAAAAAATAATATTTTTTCACTTCCGCTGTGAACAATAACAGTTTTAGAAAAAACACTGTGTAACAATGCGCAGACAAAAACTCTGAACTAAATAATTTAAAAAAAATGGCACTGTTGGTTAATTTTAAAAAATACAAAAAATGCAAAACACATTTTCTGTTTATGTGTCAATTTCCTTGGTAAAACCTAAAAAAACTGTTCATTTTTTTGGACTCACCGACTACGAAGTCCGCGTCGACATCCATCGACAGAGGTAATAAATTAAAAATAAATTTAAATATGCAGTTTTTCCTAAACTGTTTTGAATGCCTCTTCCTTCAATTGTAATGATGACGAATTCGCAAATAGACAACTAACCTTTTTTTAAAAATGTAAACTTCAGTCTACTTTCTAATTCTATTTTTGGTAAAACTTATCACAAAGCAAAAACTATTTTTGTCAAATTGAAAAACCTGTCTGCGTGAGTTTTTCACGTGCAATGCAGCTCGCAGGAGAGTGAAAGAAGAGACCAGGAGAGACCGACAACTGATAATACTGTTATTTTTTTTGTTTGCTCTCTGATGTGAAGAGCACAAAGAGAAGACAGGAGGGGTCGCTGATCTGTGCACTCTTCGATTTGTATGTGAAAAAAAAAGATCATCAAAAATTAGATTTTTTTGTATTGCCACAAAAAAATTGTTGGAATGCTTGATTGCTGGACTGGATAAATTTTGATAGATTCGGATTGTTTGAAAATATTTGTAAACTGATCGGAACGTTTGCAGTAATTTAGTAAACTGATCAAAATAGATCGTGTGCGAAAATTTTTTTTTCTATTTTTAGTCCAAAAAAAATGTAATTTTCAAAAAAACTGAGACACTTATTTTTTCCCTAAAAATTGTAAATAAATATTTTTTCACAGATTGTTGCAAAACTGGAAAAAAAATAACCAAAATCACTGTAACTTTGTCATCACAATTCAAGGTTCTTGCAAAGTGTTTTATTGATCCAAAAATCAAAATACAAATTTTGTTGAGAACAAATCAAAAATTTTTTTTGGGATGCCTGACGATCGATTGTGTAAAAATCATACATATTTGTAGACTGTTGATTTCTGGAGAACTTCTCGTCATTTTCAAATAAAATCATTTTCAAATAAATTAAAAAAAACTGATACTGCTATTCTATTCACATTTTTTTGCTTTTTTAAAAATTTTCTTTTAAAAAAGTGCAAAAAAAAATTTCCACTTTCAAAAATCAAAAATTTCTCTGCTACTTTGGTGGATCAATGAGTTCAAATCCTATTCCTAGTCAGTCACCTGGCCATCCTTGCTTCTACGCCCCGCCCAACCTGTCCCTCTAATTCAGTAAAAAAGCATTCAACACCGTTGTCGAACTAAATATTTATTGTTAATGATAAAGTTGCTCGTGTGTGTATGTATGTGTGGCTGTGGCTGTGACAAGGGAAAAAATGGAGAGAAGAAGCATCAAAGAACACGATGAACCGTCAGGCGGTGGTTGTTGTGCCTCCTGTTGTCGAGTGTGTCTCGACTCGACGCGTCGTGATCGACCTGGGCAGCCAGCCTGCAGGGGGTTTTTTTTTGTTTTTTTTTTTGATGAATTCCCCGCTCAACGCGGCCATCCCCTCCTCCCGTTGTTGTCACTGTCGTCCGCTGTATATACATTTTATCTCCACTTTTTCCATCCCTCTTTTTTCTATCTACCTGAACTAGGCTAACACATTCACACAACTTTCGTGTCATCGTTTTGGCAGAAACGTTTTTGGTTATTTAGTTTAACACTGAAGGACTGGATATTCGATTAGACAAGAAAGAGCGAGAGGTAGGAGACATTGATCATCGTCAACCACTCTTTCAACTGTAATGAACCAATCTTGTTTTGTACCAAAATTGACTAGACTACACCCCTTGATATTTTTTTTTATTTTGCCTACGAAGCGCGACGACGACGTTCAAGATGTAGTCGTCGGTGTTGTTTACATACAATCACTTAGAAAAAACGATTTCTTACATTAGATTTATTATAATACAACGTATTCATTTTTTTTAATTTAGCGCTGAAATTCGTGCCGAAGCACTTTTTTATTAACTGTATCGTAAAAAATGGATGCAATTTAATTTTAAGAATTTCTGTGTAAAAAAATTTCGTTAATGATAATAATAATTTTTTTTGGACTGTTAAAAAAAAGCATTATTCTTTTCAGGTTGACCTGAAATTTGAAAAAAAAATCACTGCTCAAAAAATGCATTTTATTTGATACGATTTAAAAAAAACTGAACTTCTTGATCCAATAGTTTACAAAAAAATATATTCAACGGTTAGTTTTTTTTATAAAAGCAAAATTTTCACTATCTATAAAAAAAACAAGATAAACTTGTCCGGAACAAACTGGTAGATTCAAACTGTTCGTATTGATTTTCTATTTAGTTTGTTGGTTCAAAACAACCCCGAGCTTCTTCAAGTCTAAAGGCTTCGCTTTTCATTATTGCACTTTTTGTGTACATCTTCACTGTTTTTCAAGACTATTCACTGCTCAGAAAGTTGCTTTATTGTTTTTGTCATCAAATTTTTTTATACGAAAGAATCAGTTTTGTATTTATAAAAAAAACTGGATACTTCAATTCTTCTTCTATTTAGATACAAAACTTTCTTCTGACTTTCGTTTTACAGAAACATTTGCAAAATCAAAATTTTTACAGCATGATTTTCATGTTTTTGCGAGACCAGGAACAACTCCGGAGCATAAAAAGAAAAAAAACTATTTTTACGCAGGAGTCAAAAAAACTGGTCAGAAATTTTGCGCAGATGATGCAAATAATGAATATTATAGAATATTATTATAGAAAAAAAACTTGCCCTTAGAACAAACTGAATCCATAATTTTTACACTTGTTGGTTCAAAAAAACAACCCAAGCGTCTTCAACTCGATTTTTCTTGCTTTTCAGTTTTACACTTTTTGTTTACGTGCTGATTGCAAGACTTGATCATAAGATGTCGACTGACTTTTTTACTTTGCATCCACCGTTGTTTTTTATAGTAATTTTAATGCTTTTTATAACTGTGCTATCGCTCAATGCTTTTTTTAACTATAAAAAGTTTGTATAAAACACTTTGTCATCATAGTTTTTTATTTATGTAAAATTAACTGCACCAAAGTGTTTCTAGATATTTTTTTCTTGATCACAAATAAACTCCACACAGACCATAATTTCCCTCATCAAGATCACAGAAACCAATTTTTTTCGTATTCTGTACCCTCTTATCAAATTTTTTTGTTCCTTCATCCCAGCCAGTCAGGCAGGCTCCTCCCCCTGAAAAACAAATGTTGCATAGTACTACCCTCCCCTCCCCTGTGCAATCTGTGATCTCATTCAAGTTGTGTTGTCGCGTGCAGACAGATAGATAGATACCAGACGCATATATAAGTTGGTTAATTTTCTTCAGACTAGACAACTTTTTTCTCCTTCCTTCACTCATTTTTATCACATCTCATCATGGTTCAAAAAAAGGTCGCGATTATTGGCTGTGGAAACTGGGGTACAATTGCCGCACGTATCATTGGCAATACGACCGTCAAGCATCCTGACATGTTTGATTCTCACGTCAAGATGTGGGTCTACGAAGAACGCGTCAAGGGACGAAAACTCAGCGAAGCCATCAATACCGATCACGAGAATATCAAATATCTGCCGGGAAAGAAAATTCCTGAGAACATTGTGAGTTTTTTTTTCGGCGGAAATTTTTTTTCACTTTTTTTGAAAAACTGGATACTTCTTTGGTAAAAACTAATGTATTTCGAAACTAAAAATCTGAAAAAAACCTAGAACAAAAAATATTGCAGGCTTGCAAAATTTATCTAACAAATCACTGAAGCCGACAAAATTCATGAAAAAAATGAACGTTTATGAGAAAAGTTTTGTAAACATTTTTTTAACAAAAAAACATAATTTATAATTTTGGACCCAAAAAAACACCAAAAAAATATTGCATTTCAAATTGTTTTTACAATTTTTCATTTTTTACATAAAATTGAAATGCAAAAACGTAAAAAAAAGCAGTTCAAATAGTTTTTACAATTTTTCATTTTTTACATAAAATTGAAAACTGGTCGCTGATGACTCCGAAAATTTTTTTAGGTTGCCGTAACCGACATTGTCGAAACCTGCCACGACGCAGACATCCTCGTCTGGGTCATTCCCCCAGAATTCGTCCCCAAAATGGCCTTTTCCCTCGTCGGCAACATCAAGCCCGACGCCATTGGCATCTCGCTCATCAAAGGCCTCTCCCACATCCCTGGCAAGGACATCAATCTCGTCTCGCAGGACATCAAAAAGATTCTCAACATCGACATGTCCGTGTTTATGATTGCTGGCTCGGCACCCGAACTCGCAGACAACACGTTCTGCGAAGCTTCGGTTGGCACGATCAACTACCAGGTCAATGGCCCAATTTTCAAGGCTCTATTTACCCACTTTTCACTGTTTATTCGAGTCACAAATGACGTCAGAACTGTCGAGCTCTGTGGTGCTCTGCGAAATATTGTCGCGTGTGCTGCGGGATTTGCGGAAGGCCTCCTGCTCGGTGACAATACCAAGGCTGCCGTTCTCCGACTTGGCATGCAGGAAATTATCCTGGTGGGTTTTTTTTTAATTTTATAAATAAATATAAAGAACAAAAAAATTTTTAGGCCACCCAACACTTGTTCCCCGAATACAACTACTGGACGTTCTTCGAGTGCTGCGGCATCGCTGACGTCATCAGCACTTGGTACAACGGCGGACGCAATCAGCGCATCTGCAAGGCGTTTGTGACGTCGAACAAATCTCTGAAGCAACTTGAAGTCGAGCTGCTGAAGGGCCAGATGGCTCAGGGCCCACAGACGGCCATGCTCGTCTGCGAACACCTCACCAAACTCGACATCATCGATCAGTTCCCACTCTTCAACGTCGTCCACCAGATCTGCAACTGCGAATTGCCGCCTTCCGAGTTCATTCCCTTTATCCGGGCACACACGAACTAGGCATGTATGATACCTACTCATATTATCAATCTTCTCAATTTTTTTTGTTTTGTATTCCGAAATGAATTAATGATTTATTTTACATAACTGAACGCGTGCTTATGGCATGCTCGGTTTTTTGTTGAGAACAGACATTTTCATAGGAAAAAACAAAAATCAAAGAAAATCACTGAAACAGGCCAGAATCATGGACGATCAGGCTCAGATAATACATAATGTGCGATACAAATCAGATCACAATCAAATAAGTTCATATGCTTATTATCGACCGGAACCGAAATCCTGATTTTTCAGGTACCCGGAACCGGAACCGGAACCGAAAAGAAATTTTTTGGGTACTCGAAACCGGAACCGAAAGTAGAAAATTCGGGTACCGGAACCGAAACCGAAGAACCGAACCGGAACCGGAACTTTTCAAACCGCGTGCGAAACAAAATTTGAAGGATTTTCGTGTCAAAAGTGTTCAAAAAGAAAAAAAATTGCTTTGAATATGAACTTATAACCGATTTCTAAGCGCTTTTTTTAACTCTGAGAGCTCGTTTTTGCCATAATTTGAACTCATTTTTAAAATCCAAGTACCCGGAACCGGAACCGAAAATTAATTTTTCGGGTACCCGACAACACTGATTGACAGTTGTGAAGGATGCACTGAAGCATGTGTTTTTGATTGTTTTTGAAATATTTTTTTATCTGATTTTTTAGACTCACTCAGAGAATCTCCAAGAATTTTTCGAGAAAATTCTTTCGGTACTGAATAGATGTTTACTAGTTTTTCATTGACTTCCATGCTTGATTATTTATTAACTCTTAATAAAGTTTACACATTTGAGTTAAACATCAGAGAGCCAGACATACTCTTAGCCCCCACGAAATCCGCCGAAGCCACCGTTCTGATTACCGTAGCCACCATTACTGTATGCACCTTGAAGTCCAAAGCCGTTTTGTCCGTTGTTACCTTGGAAACCACCGTATCCGCCTTGGTTGCCTCCAAATCCGCCTTGATATCCATTGTATCCTCCTTGTTGCCCGAAACCACCGTTACCACCGAAGCCTGAAAAAAAAAATCCATCAGCTAATCCAAAAATCCCCAAAAATATCGTAACCAACCGTATCCATTACCGTAACCACCATATCCATTGTTATTTCCAAAACCGTATGAAGGCAATCCAATCGTCGATGCCAGTTCAATTACAGTACTACGATTGAGACTGCTAATTACGCTGCGTATTTGTTGGCACTCTTCTCGCGGAGAAATTTCGTTATTCTGTAGGATTGCCTTGAGCGTGTTGTACGCGTTTTGTGCCTCACTAGACAAATTTTGTGCCGCCGCATCGTACCGTGCTGTGATTTCTGCCCTCACCTGACTGACGTTGTTGAGGATTGCATTAATCTGCGTCAGGATGTCTCCACCCTGAGCTTGCGCCCATTCGGTGAGATTTGCCTGAATAATATATTTGGGACTGTTGACATCCGATACAATATTTAGGACGGTTATGAGTTGAGAGAAATTGAGTTGACTGCCGAGATTTATAATTTCAGCACTGATGCTGGAAATCGACGTTGAGATGTCGTTTATGGAGGATCTCGGGTATCCGAAAAAGTTATTGTTGTCGTAAGTTTGTCCGGATGACGGGACGGTAAAATAGGTTAGTGCGAGGAAAAACGGCCAAAAAAGAAGTCCAGTTCGCATGTTCCTAAAACTGGATACGTTGTTAAGACCCACTCTGCAAGCTTTTTTATCAACAATTCGTCGCGCGCTTTTGCACGGTTTTTGACCTAGTTGACGCCATAAAGGGGCCAACTTCACTAAATTGGGTTTGTGGGAAAATTTTTTGGTTTGGTATGCCAGATGCAGAAAAAAACGGGCTTTAATACTACGTAATCATTTCTTTACTCCTCGGAGCAATACGGATGCTGGAGCCAAAAAATGCCACAAAATGAGGCAAAAGTGAACAAAATCAATAATTCCGGAACGGACAAGTGTTTGTTTTTAAATCTGAATACACCAGTCAATTTTTCATGACAAGATATCCCTGTATACCAGAAATCAGAATTTTTTAAGCATTTTGAAAATTTGACTTCAAAAGATGTGAGAAGCCGTAACTCCAGAATCCGGCTTCTAAAAAATAAAAAATAAATATTTTTTAAAAACCCTCCTCATAGGTGTCTACAATTTCGGCACAAAACATTTATAAAAGTGAACTCACTGTGAAGCTTCTGATTTCCTATTTTTTACAATTGGGGTTTATAAACTGTTTTGTTTGATTGTAACTAACATAAGCATCGGAAAAACAAGAAGGCGGGGCTCCATCTGCCAGAAAATTCTATCATTAATGGTTTTTGGTTTTGTAGCATACATACATGTACTCACCTGTCTGTAGAAAAACCAAATCACTATACAATAACTGTCGTGACTTACAGGGTAAACACGTTTCATTTTTCCACAAAAGAATTGAACATGTAGCCTTTGCACATCTGCGATGCTTGATTTACTGTCCGGAAAAAAAACAGAATGACTCATTAAAAAAACTCAATTCTATGAAATCATCCCACTTTCAATTTTCGGTGAAATAATTTTCTGAGGGGCGTCAGATGTGGGAAACAACGTAGGCATGTAAATATGTATGTATGTACATAAATATTTGTGTACACAAAAATACAAAGCAAAAAAAAAAACTGATTCAGTTGTATATTTTTTTGTAAGTTAACTGGCTTTGCGAATCGAATCACGATTTTTTTCATAAGTCATCTGGGAGTTGTAAGTCATCTGGGACACATACAACTCAAATTTATTTTACAGATGCTATTGTTATTACAGAAACAAAAGTTTTTCGAGAAATCAAAAATCTTTCGAATCCAAAGAAATTTTTTCTATACGGCGTAATGAAGCAGCAGATGAACACAAACTCAATCGACGCGTGACATGGTATGATCATGAACATAAAAATACAGAACGCGGGTCCCCAATTGTAATTCTGCGAAAAGACAGCAATCATGGCGGCAAACGGCATCAGCAGAAACAATAATGCGAAAAACACTTGATACATGAGCAGTTTGAAAAGCTTGAACTGAAAATTAAAAAAAAAACATATTTATTTTAATATTAAAACATTTATTTATGTTTGTAAAAAAATTTAGTATTTACCTGAATTTTAAAAGTGGCAGGAGTAAGGTATTTCCGACATGTCATAATCCCGTAAATTGTATACGCTACAACTGCGCCCACAGCGATCAAAATAACAACCAGTATACAATCTATGTAAAAATAAAATAAATTAGCGACTACCAGGGAATTACGGTCGTAGCCAGTTGGTTTGTAATTTTCGAAAAAAAACCGAATGAAGGGCATTTGAGATTCCAAATCTTCAAGTACGGTATCCTCGTCAAATTGGATTGTAAAAAACGGTACGAAAATCATGCCGACCATCAAACTGAGTGCAACGGTGTGGATGATGATAACGTTTTTCTTGTTGTTGGTTATGCGTGCAAGCAGGGATTCGGTACACATGTTGACGACCCGGTGAAGAATCATGGAAATGCTCGAGTACGCAATTAGACTTCCAAAAACCAGCATCATTGAAAATGAAACTGGGTTTGGAATTTCAAAAATTTCAGGGTAAGGTCCAATGCCCAGGGTAATGGCTACAGGCATCAAAAAAAGTGGCTTCCAGAGCACAAAATGCATCATCATGGCGTAAGTGCAGCAACAGTGGCAGAGCAGGTAATATTTGAAACTGAAAAAAAAACGTCTTACATATTTACTTCAAATGAACATTATAAACCGGTCTTACGGTGTCATAGCCTTTGTCGAATACTTCAAAATCACAAAAATCAATCGTAGGAATATGACTGTTGTAATGATGTATACGGTATCCACAAAGTAGCAATACACATTGTTAAGCATCGGATGGTAAAGGTCGTCAAACGTAAGTACAGAGTAGTTATAAAACTCTGCCATTGAGCTTCTATCAACCGCTGAACTTTAGAAAACAGTGACACAAAAAGTGTTTTAGTACACTTATTTATTATACATTATAAGCAAAGAAACTAAAGGTTAATCAAGTTACCTTACCCCCAAGGCATACTGTAAAAGCGTCAAGTTACTCATGCAAGCCATAATTTCATTTATAAGATGTGGTAAAAGCATAAAAAATGATATCAGAATGTGACATTTTAGCATCGGCCTATGTATCCGCTTTAAACTTTGTTTTAAAGAATAAATGCACTTTTACCGCAAATTTTTATAAATATTATTATCCCACCGGCTGACAGGTTTTATGGGTTAAAGAACTGTTATATTTATGTATTTATAATATTTATATTGCATTATTTTTGTTGCTGTGATTTATTTTTAAATAAACGTTTTTAGTTCGCAAAAGAAAAAAAAATTGACATTAATGTTTTTTGTGTAGAATCACGAGGTTGTCGGGCACGGTGGAAACGACTTGTTTCGCAGCTTGAGTAACAGCTCTTGGGGCACTTCATTGAACAAAAGAGGTCTCGTCGAAGCCGAATAATTTCCAGGTGGAATAAACAAACACGATGAAATTTGCAGCTCCTTTTTGGCGTTCAGTGTGCCTATATAAATAAATACAGTGAGTTGCAAAATGATAGACTCACCCCTAAAATCAGGATTTTGGGCAAAACCGTAAATGCTGCAATAACGGGAGTAAGCTCATTCGATTCAGCGTAAAAAGTTACGTCCGTAATAGTTGCTCCCGGCTTTATTTACAAAAAAATACGGCCACCAGAAAATAATCTTAGTTTTTTGACCGTTGCAAAATGATAGACTCACTTGGGTTTTCGGGGGGAATAAATTATTTACAGTGCGCCATAGATCCGCAAACTAGGTATTTGTAACAGACATGTTAGTTTCAATCAAAATTAATCACAAATGTGCGGTGGGACAGGCTTCAGAAAAAAAATTGAGCGCTTAAGGGGAAATTAGATCCCTAACATCAATGAAGGCTTCCTGAGAGTTGGTGATCGCTGATATTAAGCGCCTATCGACACAAGTGCCCGAGGCCCCGAGCAACCGGGGCAGTCGGGGCCAACGGGCATCGATGGAGCTAAAATTCGCAATTCAGTGTATTCTGACACCGTTTTCGACCGAGAAAATTTTTTTCGGAATCAACGACATTGACAAAACAATACGAGATATGCATTCGAAACTTTTTGATCTGATACTCGACTTGTGGGGGGCAATAAAAAAGTAAAAAAGCCCCTGTTTTAATTATTCAAAAACGGGAGTTAGATGTCAAGTTCTGAAATTCGGTTTTTTTCACTAACGCTGCTATTGAGTTGGGTTTGCTAATATCGGAAAATTAAATTTCAACAACAGAAACAATTTGATGCGTTTCTGGACCGAACTGAGAGAAAAAAATCTGAAATTAGCGGAAACAATTTTAAATTCGGGAAGGGGGTCATTTCTGTTTTACCCAACGCTCTGTTTACTACTTGATTCGTTCCGTGCATGTTGCGTATTATATCAAAAAGTTTTGAATGCATATCTCGTATTGTTTTGTCAATGTCGTTGATTCCGAAAAAAATTTTCTCGGTCGAAAACGGTGTCAGAATACACTGAATTGCGAATTTTAGTTTACTCAACATCGAAAATTGAATCTTCCGTTTTGGCCAACACAATGTACATGCCCAAAACGGTTTGAAATCTTACGGAGGCATACTCTAGGTTCACTATGTGTCGATAGGCGCTTAATATCAGCGATCACCAACTCTCAGGAAGCCTTCATTGATGTTAGGGATCTAATTTCCCCTTAAGCGCTCAATTTTTTTTCTGAAGCCTGTCCCACCGCACATTTATGATTAATTTTGATTGAAACTAACATGTCTGTTACAAATACCTAGTTTGCGGATCTATGGCGCACTGTAAATAATTTATTCCCCCCGAAAACCCAAGTGAGTCTATCATTTTGCAACGGTCAAAAAACTAAGATTATTTTCTGGTGGCCGTATTTTTTTGTAAATAAAGCCGGGAGCAACTATTACGGACGTAACTTTTTACGCTGAATCGAATGAGCCTACTCCCGTTATTGCAGCATTTACGGTTTTGCCCAAAATCCTGATTTTAGGGGTGAGTCTATCATTTTGCAACTCACTGTATACTAATAAATTAACTGTTGTCAAAGATATTTTTAAAAAAATTGTAAATACACATACCTGCCAAAAGATAATCCGATTTAATTTGCAAATAATCAACACCGCATGCTGCACGCGAAGCGTTGGTGTATAACTTGTACGGTAGAATAGAAACACCGTCGTAAATTTTAAAAGACTCAAAATTTTGGATTTCGTACATGACAGACGTCGCATTGCGTTCAACTGTCGCGATCCGAGCTTGAGTGACTAAAAATTTTAACGTTGTAACAAATCAAAAATAAAAGTGAAAAAAACTGAAGAGTGAAGAAATTATGCGTATGAACGTACTCCAAGTCGATTTACAGTATGCTTGTTCTTGTGTTAATTCTATACAAGAACAGCAGATGCCGATCTGAAGACACAGCGCTGCGAAGGTCAAAAACAACAGGATTTTCATTGTTGATTGTTTTTGTTTTGAAAATGCAAAAAAATATTACAGTAATTAGTCGTAACCTGCACCGGCCCAGGAAATGAATTTCAGAATACCGACACAAAATTCTTTTTATATTTAGTACGTTATCCCGTTCATCATTAGCCCTTATTTCAAATATTGTAGTCCGGTTTACAGCTTAGCCGTTTCCTACTTGTGAGGGTGTGCATTACATCCGATTAACCAAAGTTCAGCCTTCAAAAATCAAAAAAAATATTTAGTTTTGATTACAAATACAACATAAGAGTAACAAAATTTCAGTGCACTACTTTAGTAACACTTTTGAGTACTTACTATTATAGCAACAATAAAAAAATCGCCTGAGGGTAATTTAACCAATTGAACACGTTTTTAAACATTACGTAACTGCAAAACGTAACGATTCGCATTTTTTTGTGCAACTCGGAAATTTGTTGTTTTCGCAAAAACAAAAAAAAAACTATATTAGTTTTAATCGATGACTAAACGTTGAACTTTGATTAATCGGCAAAAATACACACCCTCACATTGGTAATTAAATACAGGTGTCGGATTATCTGTAGACAGGGCTACACTTTCAACACTGTGCTAATGAAATTTAGTTATTTTCTTTGATCGGTGCTGCAACAAAAAAATATAGTTTTGATTACAAAAAGAACAAAAATGTTACAAAATGCAAACTTCAAATTATAAATAAATATACAATGAACATTCGCGGATTTATCTGGGTTACACTAACTTATTTACAATTTACAAATCAAACAAATTTATTTATTTCAAAGATGCTATTGTTATTACAGAAACAGAATTTTTTCGAGAAACCAAAAATCTTTCGAATCCAAAGAAATTTTTTCTATACGGCGTAATGAAGCAGCAGATGAACACAAACTCAATTGACGCATGACATGGTATGGTCATGCACATGAAGATGCAAAACGTTGATCCCCAGGTGTAATTCTGCGAGAAGACAACGATCATTCCGGCAAATGGCATCAGGAGAAACAGTAACGCAAAAAACACTTGATACATGAGCATTTTGAATAGCCTGAACTGAAATTTAAATAAAAAAAATTTACAACATTAAAACTTTTTTTGGTTCTCACCTGTATTTTAAAAGTTCCCGGAGTGAGAAATTTACGACATGCCAGAAGCCCGTAAATTGTATACACAATAACCGTGCCTCCAGCAATTACGATAAGTGCCAAAATGCAGTTTATGTAAACATAAAAAGAATTGGCAACCATCAATGTGTTACGGTCGTAGCCAGTTGGTTTGTAGTTGTCGAAAAAGAATTTTATGAACGGTATTATGGGTTCCAGATCTTCGAGTACAGTATCCTCGTCTAGGGGAATTGCAAAAAACGGCACAAAAACCATATTTATATGCAAAGAATCAGAATAACCGCAACTGAATGGATAGTGATGACGTTTCGTTTGTTATCAGTTATGCGTGTTAGCAGGGAATCCGTATACATGCTGACAACCCGGTGAAGGATCATGGAAATGCTCGAGTACGCAATTAAACTTCCAAAAACCAGCATAAAAGAAAACGAAACAGGATGCGAAATGCCAAAGATTTCATGATAAGGGCCGATGCTTAGACTGATTGCCACGGGTAACAGAAATAATGGTTTCCAGAGCACGAAATGCATCATCATGGCGTAAGTGCAGCAACAGTGGCAAAGCAGGTAATATTTGAAACTGAAAAGAAAACGTCTTACATATTTACTTCAAATGAACATTATAAACCGGTCTTACGGTGTCATTGCCTTTGTCGAATACTTCAAAATCACAAAAATCAATCGTAGGAATATGACTGTTGTAATGATGTATACGGTATCCACAAAGTAGCAATACACATTGTTAAGCGTCGGATGGTAAAGGTCGTCAAACGTAAGTACAGAGTAGTTGAAAAACTCAGCCATTGAGTTTCTGGCAACCGAACTAGACAAAGAGTTTGACAAAAAGTGTTTTATGGCTTTTAGCGAATAAGGAAATCAAAGCTTAATTTGGTTACCCCGAGATATATGCGTTGTAAATAACCGTATAACAACGTTAATTTGCTCTACAGTTGTTGTGAAAGTAAAAAAAATGATATCACAATATTTCGAACATACATATTTATTACATTTGTTCGCTTCGTTGTTTTTAAAATATGTATTTAGTTTCAATATTTGTTCGCACCAGCAAAAACATCTCACCAATTCTGCTACAAAATAATTTAATATTTATTATATTGTATTATCGAGACATTTACACCTACGTGGACATCATTTGTGCCTCCTAACATCTGGTCTAATGATAACTAACCACTGAGTAATGGTGAAATAAATAAATAAAAATAAATAAATAAATATTGTATTATTAAAAAACGACTGCGCATTGCATGAGTTTGTTCAACAAATTTAATTTATCTTTTTTCTTTAAATAATTTTTTGTTAATGTTCAAGCAGTTGCCGAACACGGTGGAAACGCTTTGTTTCGAAGGTTTAGAAACAGTTCACGGGGCACTTGTTCCCACAAAAGAGGGGCCGTGGTAGCCGAATAATTTCCTGGTGGAATATACAGGCAGGTCGAAATTTGAAGTTCGCCTTTGTCGTTCACCGTGCCTAATAAGCAGTTTTTTTAGTATCGAAAGAAAAAAAACTAATTTTTTTACACACCTGCTAGAAGATAATCTTCACCGACTTTCAGGTAGTCGACACCACATGCGGCACTGGAAGGACGAGTGTATACCTTGTTAGGTAAAATTGAAACATTTGAATACGATTTAAAAAGTTCAAAGTTTTGAATATCATACACAACTGACGTCGCGTTGTGTTTAGCAGATTCGATACGGGCTTGAGTGACTAAAAAAGTGGGTTTTGTAGTTACTAAACTAAAAAATTATTCAAACGTACTCCACTGTGCCTGACAGTATGCTTCTTGTTGTGTAAATTGCATACAGGAACAGCAATATCCTATCTGAAAACACAACGCTGCGGTAACGAAAAACAGTACGCATTTCATGGTTACTCTATTTCTGGAGCTGAAAACACAAAGATTTTGACTAATTGTATAAAATCAAGCAACAGTGCATATTAATTTTGAACGTGTTCGCGTACAGCAAATTATAACACAAGTGAGAGACGGTAGATCAGATCAGAACTCATAGATTAGATCAGATCAGGTCAGATCACAGATAATCCAGATCAGATCACTTGAAATTCAGATCAGATCACAAATAATCTAGATCAAATCACAGATAATTCAGATCAGATCACTAGAAATTTTTAATTTTACAACTTCAAACACGTCCGCATTGCTGCTTTTTCGAAAAACACGATAGTTCTCAAAAAAAACAATTTAAATATTTTTCACTTTTCGCGTCGAAACCAGTGTTCTCAAGAACCTGACGCAAACCTAAACCCTAAATTCGGAGATTTTGGGTTGGGTCAAGTCAGATCAGATCAGATCAGATCACCGGTATATCAGATCAGATTGTGAGCAAATGATCTGATCTGCCATCTCTGAAACACGTTTCATTTTTACAACGTCATCCAATTTTTTTAAAAGTTTTATATACCAAAAAAAATTACTGATTCTCAAACGTCCGATTTCTATTGACAGACACCAGGCTTTTATATTTATGTACGTAGGTTCACCTGTCCTGAGCCGACAACCCAGGAAGCTTACTATTTACAACATAAATATACGTACGTTTTGCTTTTATATGTGTGTACGTGTTCCTATTATCTCACCTGCATCATTTGTCCAGTGTTGTTCTGAAAAATTATGTAGCTCATCCTACTCATAATCTGCTTTGTAAATACATACATACATTCTACTGATTGTGTTTCAACCGACCAACCGGAGTTCAACACTCAATCATCATAAAAAAACCCTTTTTTCAATAAGTATAAAAACAACCAAAAAGTCAATAAAAAATATTTATAGCCTTTCAAAAATCGCTACAACATTCAAAAAAAATTGTATGTAATACAGGAAAATTTCAAATTACTCAACATAGGCCGGCATGCATCGATCAATCAGAACTCGTTGGTTAGCGATTCATTAAGCGATCTGAAGCAGACGCTGCGCATGTAACCCATCTGAGTACGGGTGTCGTCGTCGAGGCGTGACATGTGTTCAGAGACTCGCTCGTTGAGTGCCTTGAATTCACCTGTTCGGTAGAGCATGGCGATATAGCTTCGTTCCTCGGTTGTGATGGCTTCCTTCACCCAGTTTTTGCATTTGGCTAGAAAAATTAATTTTTTTTGTAGCATTGAAAACCGTGATAATTTTTTTGTAAATCTGCACGTTGCGCGCACTGAAACAAACTTCCGCACATTGCGGGCAGGAATTTGAATTTCAAAGTTGCACGCAACATGCAAGTTTTTTTTTATCGTTTTCGTTTTTTTGTGTCAAAAAAGCTAAACTCACTATTCCAAAGTCGAAAAATGCGATCTTTGAACTTGGAAGGCAGCGCAAATGCCCGGTTCAGCAGTTCATCTTCCATGATTACGGTAACTTCGCTGTCTTCGCGGAAAGCCTTCACAGGCTCCTTACACAGCGTAACCACAGCCTGAACATTTCTCTTGCCTTCTGGAGTCAGCATTCTCAGCAATCCAATAACTCGATCTGCCGACCTGTTATCCATGTTTCCCCCATCAATTTCCAAAGCTCTCGAAAACAATCCATGACACTTGTTGACAAATTCATGCGCAGATTCTGAAATATCAGCTGCCTCGTAGATTGACGAAATATCATCCGTAAGAGATGCATCCGAATGGGGTACCGTAAACACGCTAACTCCGGTAACTGCTTTCACGTAGTCAAGTACCGTAGCCTCAGCAACCTCGCTTTCAGGGATGAACAAAGTTTCACGGCAGCGACCGTAGTTGTTCTGAATCTCCTCGAGTGCGCGAGGATCAGTGACTGTTTTGAGGTATTCAAAGACCATACGATCAATTGCCTTGTGACTAGGACGGACTTCGATGAGGCGCTTGATCTGGTACGCCTTTTCAGATCCAAAATTTCGCTCTAGCAGGCCTTCGCAGGGAGCTTGCAGGGCTTGATTACGACTGAGCTTTCGGTTCTTGCGGTTTGATCCTGGCAGAGCTGGCAGAGTTCGGCGGCGTCGGGAAGGAGCGGGCTCGGTGAAGAGTTTTCTGCATTCTTCTTTGTGCTCCAAAGCCTGCGCCTTCTTTGCAGCGTCGGTGACTCCCTCGAGCAGTTCATCGACCTTCGCCCCGATGTCTTCAAAAGTTGCTCCAGCTTCTTTGAGAGCTTTTACTTCCGCGAGTTTCTCAGGTCCGAGAACGTGACTGAAAAGATGGCTGCAGGCGGCGCGAAGGTCTTCAACAGCCTTCTTCTTGGTCTCTCCCGTAGCCGAGCTGTAGAACGCCTTAATCTTAGCTTGTGCAGCTGCCTTGTCGGCTTTCAGAGCGACGACTTCGCTTTTTTGTTCATCAGTTAGCCAGGAGAGATGATCTTTCACAAAGTGATCAAACGTGGGCTCATCGGCGTGGTTGTGGCCGTGATGGTGGTCACGCCGGCGTCGGGGCTTTGTCTTGTAGACTCCCTTGCAGAAAGGTTTGTACAATTCAAGCAACTTCTTTGCATCCACGTCTGTGACCTCTTCGACCAATTCGTCATACTTTTCTTCGATTTCAGACTTGGAAGCGCCCGCTTCTTTGAGTCCCTTGATTTTGTTGAATCTCTCCTGTCCGAGGCCATCGAGTGCAATTTTTCGGCAGAATCCCTGAAGAGCGGTTGTCGCAGCTACCCTGGCTTCACCGGACGTCTTTCCGTAGTACTCGACAATATTGTGTCGAGCATCTTCGCTGGCATTTGATTCAATGAGGAATTCAATGGTTTTTCGCTGATCAGTGGTCAGCCAGCCAAGGCGATTTTTCAAAAGATCGTCGACCGTAGTGGCAACATTATCCCTGCGTCGTCGGCTGGCAACGCCAAAGGCGGTCTTGCACAGAGGTTGGTAGTTTTGAGCGAGTGTTTTCAAATCGCTCAAAACCTGATCAATTTGAAAACACTCGTTGTCAACCTGATCAATCAGAGTGGCGATTTTAGCTGCGATTTCTTCCTTGGTTGCTCCAGATTCCTTCAAACTCTTGAGTTCGGTAGTTTTCTCTTCACCGACAACTTTCGCGATGAGACCACGGCAGGAGTTTTGTAGAATCTCGGTTGCCTTGGCTAACCAAGACAGGTGAGTCTTCAGGTAATCATCCAAGCTGTGCCCATGACCTTCGTGGTGATCACGACGACGTCGAGAGTTTAGTCCAAAGACAGTCTGGCAAACAGGTCCCGAAGCTTGGGTGATAGCCTTCAGGGCTGGATCGGTCACGCCAGCGAGAAGTTCGACGAACTTTGCCGACTGAGCTTCCTTCGATGCGCCGGTTTCCTTGAGCTGCTTCAGCTCGGCATACTTTTCTTCTCCCAAAACCTTGATTCCAAGTTCCCGGCACGCGCCTTGAAGTTGTTCAGCAGCAGTTTGCTTGTTGTCACCTGTTGCTGCGTTGTAGTACTCCAAAACTTTTTCACTAAGGGCAGTCTTGTCACCGGTTTCCTTGATTGCAACCAGGGATTTTTTCTGATCGTCTGTCAGCCAGGTGAGGTGGTGAGCCAGTAGATTTTCAAATGTCAGCTCGCCATCGTGTCTTCTGAGTCGACTGGGGACACCGTAAGCCGTGTCACACACAGGCTTGTAATCCTTTGCCAGAGTTTTGAATTCACTTTCAGGAGCAGCCTGGAAGGCTTCGTCAAACTGCTTTGTGACCTCCGCAAGCGTGGCTCCAGAATGTTTCAGTGTTTCAAGTTCCTTGACTTTGTCGGCTCCGAGAACCTTGACACCGAGTTCCTTGCACGCACCTCGAACCTGTTCAGTTGCAACGTTCTTGGTTTCGCCTTCGGCAGCGTTAAAGAATTCGAGAATCTTAGCCTTTGCAGCTGGTCGATCGTTGGCTTCCTTCAGAGCTACGAGTGTCTTTTTCTGATCATCGGTCAGCCAGGTGAGATGGTTTTTCAGGAGATCAGCGAACGAAACTTCACCGTCGTGCCTGCGACGTCGGCTGGCAACGCCAAAGGCCGTCTTGCACAGAGGTTGGTAGTTTTGGGCGAGAGTCTTGAGATGCGCGTTGTCAACCTGTTCAATTAGTGCACCAATTTTAGTAGCAATTTCATCATTGGTTGCTCCAGATTCCTTCAAACTCTTGAGTTCAGCAGACTTTTCTTCACCAACAACCTTCTTGACGAGATCACGGCACGAGTTTTGCAGAATCTCAGTTGCCTTTGCCTTTGTTTCACCGGTTGCAGCGTTGTAGTATCCGATGACGTCAGCAGTGAGTTCATTAACCGTCTTTCCAGCCGCTTTTGCAGCCTTCAGGGCTTCCGCCTGTTCAGCCGTCAACCAAGACAGGTGAGTCTTCAGGTAGTCATCCAAGCTATGTCCATGACCTTCATGGTGATCACGACGACGTCGAGACTGCAGGTTGAAAACTGTCTTGCAGACCGGCTTGTAAGCTTTCAGCAGGCCAACGAGTTTTTCATCGGTAGCTGTGGCTACGAGTTCGTCAAACTTTTTTTCAATCTCTGCATCAGATGCTCCGGATTCTTTGAGCGCTTTTATTTCCTTTGTTTTTTCCTCTCCAATGGCTTTGACAGCCAGTTCCTTGCACGCAGCTTGGAGTTCTTGTTGTGCAGTTTTCTTGGTTTCACCTTCGGCAGCCTGGTAGTATTCCAAAACTTTGGCCTTGGCGCCTTCTCTGTCATTTGCTTCTTTCAGGGCAACGATGCTTTGTTTCTGCTCTGCGTTCAGCCAGGTTAAATGATTTTGAACAAAGTCAGAGAACGAAACTTCACCGTCGTGCCTGCGTCGTCGGCTAGCAACGCCAAAAGCTGTCTTGCAAAGGGGTTGGTAGTTTTGTGCGAGTGTTTTCAGATGCTCATTGTCAACCTGTTCGATCAGTGCACCAATTTTAGTGGCAATTTGTTCATGTGTCGCGCCAGATTCCTTCAAACTCTTGAGTTCAGCAGTTTTCTCTTCACCGACAACTTTCGTGATGAGACCACGGCAGGAGTTTTGTAGAATCTCGGTTGCCTTGGCTTTCGTTTCACCGGTTGCAGCGTTGTAGTATCCGATGACGTCAGCAGTGAGTTCATTAACCGTCTTTCCAGCCGCTTTGGCAGCCTTCAGGGCTTCCGCCTGTTCAGCCGTCAACCAAGACAGGTGAGTCTTCAGGTAATCATCCAAGCTATGTCCATGACCTTCGTGGTGATTTCGTCGTCGACGGTGATTGTGTGCGTGATGTTGGTGCGACGAGTGATCCTGTCCAGCGAGCCAGATGGTATCACAGGGATCGAGGAAAGCACGGACAGATTCTTGCTTTTCGGTTGGCAAACGTTCAACCAGGAGATTAACCCTCTTTTTGCATTCACTGTGATCTTTGTGATGGAGTTCATGGAGCTTGGATTGCTCTTCCGATGTTGCTACCTCATCCAACCACGAATAACACTTTTTTGACGCTTCCGGTGAGATTCTGCGTTGCTCCTTGGGTGAAAGTTCCTGGAAGTAGTACAGGTAGAGTTTGGCTACTTCTCCGACGTCTTCGCCCAGGTTGTCAAGGTTGGATAGCTGGACTTCTGTGAGCCAAGATGAATCCAGGAGTGTGCGCTCCCAGGCTCCGGCTGTGATAGCCAGAAGCCCAAAAGCCACAGCTAAAGCTGTGATTTTCATTCTGAAAATTATCCAAAATTTTAAATTTACACAATTTTACATACATAGAATTTTAAACGAGCAAGTAAATATCACGGAGACAGGAAAAACGAACGATTGTATCGGTGGTGATAGGGGCTCTGTAAAAGACTGAGCCTAGTCTAAGGCTGCTTACTCGCTTATCAGAACTTTTCGTCCGTCTATTTATCGCATCGGAAGACCCGGCCAGGAATACTGATTTGCAGGCAAACTACACAAACACTTTTTTTCTGCGGAACATTCGAGATCACGAAAATTTGATTTTTATGTGAAAAAAAAAAGATTGCCAACAATATTTTATTTCATTGGGATGCAATAGTCAAAGTTCACAGAACAAGTTGTCATCTGACGCTTAAAAATGCTTTACATTAGACGTTTTTTATGACCAGCCAGGTAGTATTATGTACGTACCTCCTGCGTCTCGAGTTGATGTCTACCTTTTTTTTTCTGCAGTAAGCAATAAATTCAAGGCTTGTGTGTGACTAACTTGTGCACTGATAACAAACTACGAAGTAAACTGCGTTGTTGTTGTTCATCTTTCACTTAGTTGATGGACGCATTTAGCCATCTTTTTTTTCGTATTTTAACCGTTCTATTTTGTGCTGCAGTTTAGTTTAAAAGGGACTAATCAACATAAATATTAATCAAAAATAATGTTTAAAAAAATTTAATTAAAGCATGTATGCAATTAAATTTTATGCCAAGAAAAAAATCATTGTACTAATATCTAACAAAGAGTCAAAATAATTTCTTTTTAAAAAGAGTGACAATATTTTGTGATTCCGGGCCACTTGGCTGTTCTCAATGATGACCTTTGATCGGTGGATTCTTTTCCTGTAGCACTGTGTATTTCCTTGCCACATTGATAAAGAAAATGCTCGTGCATAGACTCAGGGTTCTCAACGGGCCGGTTTTTTTTCGGCCCGGGCCGGGCCGGGTTTGTAAAATTGAGGCCCGGCCCGGCCCGGGCCGGCCCGCCTTAATAGTACCTAATTTTGTAAATAAATTTTATCGTTGAAAAACCGTTAAAAAACAACAACAAACACGAAGGAGGTAGAATCACTTCCTCGTCGTTGCACAGATTCATTTTCCGCTCAATTACTAGTGCTCTTATGAACTGACGACAAAATTACGGCGCCCGCGATTTACCTTTTGCTTCCAGATTAGCCCAAAAGAGCGGTGCCAGGTCAGCATTCTGCGTGCATTTCTTTGCATTCTTCGCGGTTTTTACTTTTTCATAAAATTTTTCATAAATTTAGCGTAAAATATGCGTTTTTTTTTATATTACGGCCCGTTTTGGCCCGGGCCGGCCAACAAAACCAATCGGCCCGGCCCGGGCCGTGGAAAACACCGGCCCGTTGAGAACCCTGCATAGACTTTTTTCCGAAACAACCGATGAAAGCAAGCTACTGTGTTGTATTTGCCATCATTTATCATTGATGTTGACACCGTAATTTCTGTGAACAGAGTTTTTTTTGTGACGATTGGGATACAAAATGAATTTTTATGCAAATAAATGATTGAACGATCATCAATTGTTAGGGATAACAAACCTTTTTTAGGGTTACCGTCGTTCGTCGGAGACGAAGAAAATTTTCAACTCCCTATTAAAAAAAATTGAACAAAATGTGTAAAAATGCTGTCAATTTTTCTAAAAATGAAAAGTGAGGTTTTTTTTGCGTTTTTTTTTGAGAAATACATATACGTAAATTTTGGGCTATTTTATTTGTTTGCTGCCTAATTTTGTTCAATGTCGGGGTTAGAATCTGTCGGGGACTGATAATTTTTTTCCCGCCGGGTACAGGATATGTCGGGACACCCCCGGGGAACGGGGGGGGGGGGGTCCCGCCCGCACGGCAGGCGCCTCCACCTTATTTTGTTTCACTGCTGCGCGCGCGCCAAAAAAGAGAGTCATGTTCAAAAAAATGCCCTGCAGCCCGTAATAGAGTTTTTTGCCTACGGTCACTTGGGTAGGCTTGGGCATGTCCCAAAGAATGTTTTAAGCTATCTACGAACTTTATCAAATAATTTTGCGCAGTGCTGCAGGTGTTAAAAGAATGCAAAACTTTTATGTGCCGTAACTAACCGAAATGTTGGGGAATTTTTGAAAACGACCTAAAATGTTGTTCATCTGTTCTTAACCTGATGAACAACCTTTTTTTAGTTGTTCTTAACCTGGTGAACAACATTTTAGGTCGTTTTCAAAAATTCCGAAACATTTCGGTCATAAAAGTTTTGCCGTCTTTTAACACCTGCAGCACAGCGCAAAATTATCCGATAAAATTCGTACATTCTTTGGGATATGCCCAAGCCTTCTCAGGTGATTGTAAGCGAAAAACTCTATTACGGGCTGCAGGGCATTTTTTTGAACGTGATTCCTTTATATGCGCGCGTGTTTCGTTTTCGCCCAGTGAAACAAAGGCGCCTGCCGTGCCCCCGCACTATGTGCCCATGGTTTCGACGCGAAAACGTTTTTTTACGGTTTTTACGGTGTTTAAAGTAACAATATTTTAGGTATAAAGATACTATTAGGGGTTATCTGCTATGGAGAATCTATCGGTGATATCAAAAAAACGGGAACTAATCGATAAATCAATAATTCAGAGTAAAAAACGCTGTATCTCAAAAACTGTTTGTTAAATTCCAGAAAAAAATAGTGCATCGTAATCTACACTATCGAAAACCTCTGTTCGCAGAACATGAGCCGGCGGCTCTCACGAAAAAAAAAGTTATTTCAATTCAAAAATAAAACTTCAAAAATCATTTTCAGAGTCCAAAATGAATATATTTTTTTTCGGATAAAAAAGGTTGCAAAATTCAGGATGTAATTAATCAGTGCGCAAACTTTCATGCCTTGTAATATAAAACTGACTTTGCGCGAAGCTTTGAAAGCTAACACACTGCGCGCTTGCTAAGGCGCGCAGTGTTCTGCTTGTCGCTTGTAACGCTAACGCAGGCGCTTTTGTATGGAGTTTTGGATAAAAATTGAAATAACTTTTTTTTTAGTGGGGCCCGCCTGCTCATATTTTGCGACTAGAGGTTTTCGATAGCGTAGATTACGATGCACTATTTTTTTCTGGAATTTAACAAAGGATTTTTCGGAAAAAAATTTTTTTTCGATTTATCGATGGATTGTTGATTTTTTGATATTGCCATCAAATTCGCCGTCGCTTTTAACCTCCAAAAATGTTTTGATATTCAAAATGTAGGCATTAAAAACATGTGAAATTGACAAAAAACCGTCAAAAGGCCTGTCTCAGAATGCAACAAGCGAGATAGCGTCTTTCCCTCCCTTGTTGCACTACGGCCTGTCTCGGAATGCAACAAGGCCTGTTGCATTACGGCCTGTCTCAGAATACAACAAGACCTGTTGCACTACGGCCTGTCTCAGTATGCAACATACGACCAAAAATTTGTAATTATCGTTCTGAACTATTGTGAAAGAGTAAAAAACACGGTGAATTGAATAAAAAGCGTATCGTGCCTTGAAATTCGCATGTTTTAAGCAATTTTAGCAGATTTCGGAAAAATCGCTTCTGCGCTGGATTTTTCAGTGTGTGTATTCAAAAAATGCAGAAAAACACAAAAAAAGCGTATCGGCCAACTTCAATACGCTTTTTTGTTAAAAAACGCAAAAATTCGAAAACTGTGGCGTCACTATTGAGGTTTCAAAAAATGACAAAAAAAAAGGCTGGTAGAAAAAATTTTTATAGTCCGCGTCCTATATTTTCCAGATAACATGGACCGTAACAAAAACTTTGGAGTTGGCATCTACGTTCCCTGTTCCGTCAATTCAGTTGACAACAAGGCACAATACGTGAGGGTCGACGGGAGACATGTGATCCAGAGTAACATTGAAAGCACGAACGGTCGATTTGTTGTGGCAACCGGTGGGGCGACATTTGGCACTACCGCGAGTCTTGAATACGTCATGTGTCAAATGACGTTCAGCACAAAAGATGCGGAAGGAGATCCTCGCAAAGTAACCCACATTTGGGGTCCCTGCTCTTATTCACGTCTGAATGCCCAACCGTGGAAAGGCTTTTCCGTCCTTGACATGAGCGTCATTTCTAACCCTAGTAGCAGTGAAGACTATTGCAAACTACGGGATCCTTTGTCGTTAAAAATGCGTATTGAGCAATTTGACAATGCTGACGATCAGAATCTAATCAAAAGTATTACTAAAGGCAACCGGAATCTGATGATTTGTGTTCGTAGTTTGACCCATTCTCTGATTTATGGGTGATTTGTTTTATAAATATGTACTATGTTTGTATCTTTGACTTCAATCTTGAGGATTTAATAAAAAACATGGTTTCAATTTGTGGCATGAGCACTGTAGTGAGAAGTTCTTCTTATTCAAAGTTCTCACTAGGGTTTCCCTCCTCTCCCGTTTACATTACGGGGCACTGTGTGCCCATGGTTTCGACGCGAAAACGTTTTTTTACGGTTTTTACGGTGTTTAAAGTAACAATATTTTAGGTATAAAGATACTATTAGGGGTTATCTGCTATGGAGAATCTATCGGTGATATCAAAAAAACGGGAACTAATCGATAAATCAATAATTCAGAGTAAAAAACGCTGTATCTCAAAAACTGTTTGTTAAATTCCAGAAAAAAATAGTGCATCGTAATCTACACTATCGAAAACCTCTGTTCGCAGAACATGAGCCGGCGGCTCTCACGAAAAAAAAAGTTATTTCAATTCAAAAATAAAACTTCAAAAATCATTTTCAGAGTCCAAAATGAATATATTTTTTTTCGGATAAAAAAGGTTGCAAAATTCAGGATGTAATTAATCAGTGCGCAAACTTTCATGCCTTGTAATATAAAACTGACTTTGCGCGAAGCTTTGAAAGCTAACACACTGCGCGCTTGCTAAGGCGCGCAGTGTTCTGCTTGTCGCTTGTAACGCTAACGCAGGCGCTTTTGTATGGAGTTTTGGATAAAAATTGAAATAACTTTTTTTTTAGTGGGGCCCGCCTGCTCATATTTTGCGACTAGAGGTTTTCGATAGCGTAGATTACGATGCACTATTTTTTTCTGGAATTTAACAAAGGATTTTTCGGAAAAAAATTTTTTTTCGATTTATCGATGGATTGTTGATTTTTTGATATTGCCATCAAATTCGCCGTCGCTTTTAACCTCCAAAAATGTTTTGATATTCAAAATGTAGGCATTAAAAACATGTGAAATTGACAAAAAACCGTCAAAAGGCCTGTCTCAGAATGCAACAAGCGAGATAGCGTCTTTCCCTCCCTTGTTGCACTACGGCCTGTCTCGGAATGCAACAAGGCCTGTTGCATTACGGCCTGTCTCAGAATACAACAAGACCTGTTGCACTACGGCCTGTCTCAGTATGCAACATACGACCAAAAATTTGTAATTATCGTTCTGAACTATTGTGAAAGAGTAAAAAACACGGTGAATTGAATAAAAAGCGTATCGTGCCTTGAAATTCGCATGTTTTAAGCAATTTTAGCAGATTTCGGAAAAATCGCTTCTGCGCTGGATTTTTCAGTGTGTGTATTCAAAAAATGCAGAAAAACACAAAAAAAGCGTATCGGCCAACTTCAATACGCTTTTTTGTTAAAAAACGCAAAAATTCGAAAACTGTGGCGTCACTATTGAGGTTTCAAAAAATGACAAAAAAAAAGGCTGGTAGAAAAAATTTTTATAGTCCGCGTCCTATATTTTCCAGATAACATGGACCGTAACAAAAACTTTGGAGTTGGCATCTACGTTCCCTGTTCCGTCAATTCAGTTGACAACAAGGCACAATACGTGAGGGTCGACGGGAGACATGTGATCCAGAGTAACATTGAAAGCACGAACGGTCGATTTGTTGTGGCAACCGGTGGGGCGACATTTGGCACTACCGCGAGTCTTGAATACGTCATGTGTCAAATGACGTTCAGCACAAAAGATGCGGAAGGAGATCCTCGCAAAGTAACCCACATTTGGGGTCCCTGCTCTTATTCACGTCTGAATGCCCAACCGTGGAAAGGCTTTTCCGTCCTTGACATGAGCGTCATTTCTAACCCTAGTAGCAGTGAAGACTATTGCAAACTACGGGATCCTTTGTCGTTAAAAATGCGTATTGAGCAATTTGACAATGCTGACGATCAGAATCTAATCAAAAGTATTACTAAAGGCAACCGGAATCTGATGATTTGTGTTCGTAGTTTGACCCATTCTCTGATTTATGGGTGATTTGTTTTATAAATATGTACTATGTTTGTATCTTTGACTTCAATCTTGAGGATTTAATAAAAAACATGGTTTCAATTTGTGGCATGAGCACTGTAGTGAGAAGTTCTTCTTATTCAAAGTTCTCACTAGGGTTTCCCTCCTCTCCCGTTTACATTACGGGGCACTATGTGCCCATGGTTTCGACGCGAAAACGTTTTTTTACGGTTTTTACGGTGTTTAAAGTAACAATATTTTAGGTATAAAGATACTATTAGGGGTTATCTGCTATGGAGAATCTATCGGTGATATCAAAAAAACGGGAACTAATCGATAAATCAATAATTCAGAGTAAAAAACGCTGTATCTCAAAAACTGTTTGTTAAATTCCAGAAAAAAATAGTGCATCGTAATCTACACTATCGAAAACCTCTGTTCGCAGAACATGAGCCGGCGGCTCTCACGAAAAAAAAAGTTATTTCAATTCAAAAATAAAACTTCAAAAATCATTTTCAGAGTCCAAAATGAATATATTTTTTTTCGGATAAAAAAGGTTGCAAAATTCAGGATGTAATTAATCAGTGCGCAAACTTTCATGCCTTGTAATATAAAACTGACTTTGCGCGAAGCTTTGAAAGCTAACACACTGCGCGCTTGCTAAGGCGCGCAGTGTTCTGCTTGTCGCTTGTAACGCTAACGCAGGCGCTTTTGTATGGAGTTTTGGATAAAAATTGAAATAACTTTTTTTTTAGTGGGGCCCGCCTGCTCATATTTTGCGACTAGAGGTTTTCGATAGCGTAGATTACGATGCACTATTTTTTTCTGGAATTTAACAAAGGATTTTTCGGAAAAAAATTTTTTTTCGATTTATCGATGGATTGTTGATTTTTTGATATTGCCATCAAATTCGCCGTCGCTTTTAACCTCCAAAAATGTTTTGATATTCAAAATGTAGGCATTAAAAACATGTGAAATTGACAAAAAACCGTCAAAAGGCCTGTCTCAGAATGCAACAAGCGAGATAGCGTCTTTCCCTCCCTTGTTGCACTACGGCCTGTCTCGGAATGCAACAAGGCCTGTTGCATTACGGCCTGTCTCAGAATACAACAAGACCTGTTGCACTACGGCCTGTCTCAGTATGCAACATACGACCAAAAATTTGTAATTATCGTTCTGAACTATTGTGAAAGAGTAAAAAACACGGTGAATTGAATAAAAAGCGTATCGTGCCTTGAAATTCGCATGTTTTAAGCAATTTTAGCAGATTTCGGAAAAATCGCTTCTGCGCTGGATTTTTCAGTGTGTGTATTCAAAAAATGCAGAAAAACACAAAAAAAGCGTATCGGCCAACTTCAATACGCTTTTTTGTTAAAAAACGCAAAAATTCGAAAACTGTGGCGTCACTATTGAGGTTTCAAAAAATGACAAAAAAAAAGGCTGGTAGAAAAAATTTTTATAGTCCGCGTCCTATATTTTCCAGATAACATGGACCGTAACAAAAACTTTGGAGTTGGCATCTACGTTCCCTGTTCCGTCAATTCAGTTGACAACAAGGCACAATACGTGAGGGTCGACGGGAGACATGTGATCCAGAGTAACATTGAAAGCACGAACGGTCGATTTGTTGTGGCAACCGGTGGGGCGACATTTGGCACTACCGCGAGTCTTGAATACGTCATGTGTCAAATGACGTTCAGCACAAAAGATGCGGAAGGAGATCCTCGCAAAGTAACCCACATTTGGGGTCCCTGCTCTTATTCACGTCTGAATGCCCAACCGTGGAAAGGCTTTTCCGTCCTTGACATGAGCGTCATTTCTAACCCTAGTAGCAGTGAAGACTATTGCAAACTACGGGATCCTTTGTCGTTAAAAATGCGTATTGAGCAATTTGACAATGCTGACGATCAGAATCTAATCAAAAGTATTACTAAAGGCAACCGGAATCTGATGATTTGTGTTCGTAGTTTGACCCATTCTCTGATTTATGGGTGATTTGTTTTATAAATATGTACTATGTTTGTATCTTTGACTTCAATCTTGAGGATTTAATAAAAAACATGGTTTCAATTTGTGGCATGAGCACTGTAGTGAGAAGTTCTTCTTATTCAAAGTTCTCACTAGGGTTTCCCTCCTCTCCCGTTTACATTACGGGGCACTATGTGCCCATGGTTTCGACGCGAAAACGTTTTTTTACGGTTTTTACGGTGTTTAAAGTAACAATATTTTAGGTATAAAGATACTATTAGGGGTTATCTGCTATGGAGAATCTATCGGTGATATCAAAAAAACGGGAACTAATCGATAAATCAATAATTCAGAGTAAAAAACGCTGTATCTCAAAAACTGTTTGTTAAATTCCAGAAAAAAATAGTGCATCGTAATCTACACTATCGAAAACCTCTGTTCGCAGAACATGAGCCGGCGGCTCTCACGAAAAAAAAAGTTATTTCAATTCAAAAATAAAACTTCAAAAATCATTTTCAGAGTCCAAAATGAATATATTTTTTTTCGGATAAAAAAGGTTGCAAAATTCAGGATGTAATTAATCAGTGCGCAAACTTTCATGCCTTGTAATATAAAACTGACTTTGCGCGAAGCTTTGAAAGCTAACACACTGCGCGCTTGCTAAGGCGCGCAGTGTTCTGCTTGTCGCTTGTAACGCTAACGCAGGCGCTTTTGTATGGAGTTTTGGATAAAAATTGAAATAACTTTTTTTTTAGTGGGGCCCGCCTGCTCATATTTTGCGACTAGAGGTTTTCGATAGCGTAGATTACGATGCACTATTTTTTTCTGGAATTTAACAAAGGATTTTTCGGAAAAAAATTTTTTTTCGATTTATCGATGGATTGTTGATTTTTTGATATTGCCATCAAATTCGCCGTCGCTTTTAACCTCCAAAAATGTTTTGATATTCAAAATGTAGGCATTAAAAACATGTGAAATTGACAAAAAACCGTCAAAAGGCCTGTCTCAGAATGCAACAAGCGAGATAGCGTCTTTCCCTCCCTTGTTGCACTACGGCCTGTCTCGGAATGCAACAAGGCCTGTTGCATTACGGCCTGTCTCAGAATACAACAAGACCTGTTGCACTACGGCCTGTCTCAGTATGCAACATACGACCAAAAATTTGTAATTATCGTTCTGAACTATTGTGAAAGAGTAAAAAACACGGTGAATTGAATAAAAAGCGTATCGTGCCTTGAAATTCGCATGTTTTAAGCAATTTTAGCAGATTTCGGAAAAATCGCTTCTGCGCTGGATTTTTCAGTGTGTGTATTCAAAAAATGCAGAAAAACACAAAAAAAGCGTATCGGCCAACTTCAATACGCTTTTTTGTTAAAAAACGCAAAAATTCGAAAACTGTGGCGTCACTATTGAGGTTTCAAAAAATGACAAAAAAAAAGGCTGGTAGAAAAAATTTTTATAGTCCGCGTCCTATATTTTCCAGATAACATGGACCGTAACAAAAACTTTGGAGTTGGCATCTACGTTCCCTGTTCCGTCAATTCAGTTGACAACAAGGCACAATACGTGAGGGTCGACGGGAGACATGTGATCCAGAGTAACATTGAAAGCACGAACGGTCGATTTGTTGTGGCAACCGGTGGGGCGACATTTGGCACTACCGCGAGTCTTGAATACGTCATGTGTCAAATGACGTTCAGCACAAAAGATGCGGAAGGAGATCCTCGCAAAGTAACCCACATTTGGGGTCCCTGCTCTTATTCACGTCTGAATGCCCAACCGTGGAAAGGCTTTTCCGTCCTTGACATGAGCGTCATTTCTAACCCTAGTAGCAGTGAAGACTATTGCAAACTACGGGATCCTTTGTCGTTAAAAATGCGTATTGAGCAATTTGACAATGCTGACGATCAGAATCTAATCAAAAGTATTACTAAAGGCAACCGGAATCTGATGATTTGTGTTCGTAGTTTGACCCATTCTCTGATTTATGGGTGATTTGTTTTATAAATATGTACTATGTTTGTATCTTTGACTTCAATCTTGAGGATTTAATAAAAAACATGGTTTCAATTTGTGGCATGAGCACTGTAGTGAGAAGTTCTTCTTATTCAAAGTTCTCACTAGGGTTTCCCTCCTCTCCCGTTTACATTACGGGGCACTATGTGCCCATGGTTTCGACGCGAAAACGTTTTTTTACGGTTTTTACGGTGTTTAAAGTAACAATATTTTAGGTATAAAGATACTATTAGGGGTTATCTGCTATGGAGAATCTATCGGTGATATCAAAAAAACGGGAACTAATCGATAAATCAATAATTCAGAGTAAAAAACGCTGTATCTCAAAAACTGTTTGTTAAATTCCAGAAAAAAATAGTGCATCGTAATCTACACTATCGAAAACCTCTGTTCGCAGAACATGAGCCGGCGGCTCTCACGAAAAAAAAAGTTATTTCAATTCAAAAATAAAACTTCAAAAATCATTTTCAGAGTCCAAAATGAATATATTTTTTTTCGGATAAAAAAGGTTGCAAAATTCAGGATGTAATTAATCAGTGCGCAAACTTTCATGCCTTGTAATATAAAACTGACTTTGCGCGAAGCTTTGAAAGCTAACACACTGCGCGCTTGCTAAGGCGCGCAGTGTTCTGCTTGTCGCTTGTAACGCTAACGCAGGCGCTTTTGTATGGAGTTTTGGATAAAAATTGAAATAACTTTTTTTTTAGTGGGGCCCGCCTGCTCATATTTTGCGACTAGAGGTTTTCGATAGCGTAGATTACGATGCACTATTTTTTTCTGGAATTTAACAAAGGATTTTTCGGAAAAAAATTTTTTTTCGATTTATCGATGGATTGTTGATTTTTTGATATTGCCATCAAATTCGCCGTCGCTTTTAACCTCCAAAAATGTTTTGATATTCAAAATGTAGGCATTAAAAACATGTGAAATTGACAAAAAACCGTCAAAAGGCCTGTCTCAGAATGCAACAAGCGAGATAGCGTCTTTCCCTCCCTTGTTGCACTACGGCCTGTCTCGGAATGCAACAAGGCCTGTTGCATTACGGCCTGTCTCAGAATACAACAAGACCTGTTGCACTACGGCCTGTCTCAGTATGCAACATACGACCAAAAATTTGTAATTATCGTTCTGAACTATTGTGAAAGAGTAAAAAACACGGTGAATTGAATAAAAAGCGTATCGTGCCTTGAAATTCGCATGTTTTAAGCAATTTTAGCAGATTTCGGAAAAATCGCTTCTGCGCTGGATTTTTCAGTGTGTGTATTCAAAAAATGCAGAAAAACACAAAAAAAGCGTATCGGCCAACTTCAATACGCTTTTTTGTTAAAAAACGCAAAAATTCGAAAACTGTGGCGTCACTATTGAGGTTTCAAAAAATGACAAAAAAAAAGGCTGGTAGAAAAAATTTTTATAGTCCGCGTCCTATATTTTCCAGATAACATGGACCGTAACAAAAACTTTGGAGTTGGCATCTACGTTCCCTGTTCCGTCAATTCAGTTGACAACAAGGCACAATACGTGAGGGTCGACGGGAGACATGTGATCCAGAGTAACATTGAAAGCACGAACGGTCGATTTGTTGTGGCAACCGGTGGGGCGACATTTGGCACTACCGCGAGTCTTGAATACGTCATGTGTCAAATGACGTTCAGCACAAAAGATGCGGAAGGAGATCCTCGCAAAGTAACCCACATTTGGGGTCCCTGCTCTTATTCACGTCTGAATGCCCAACCGTGGAAAGGCTTTTCCGTCCTTGACATGAGCGTCATTTCTAACCCTAGTAGCAGTGAAGACTATTGCAAACTACGGGATCCTTTGTCGTTAAAAATGCGTATTGAGCAATTTGACAATGCTGACGATCAGAATCTAATCAAAAGTATTACTAAAGGCAACCGGAATCTGATGATTTGTGTTCGTAGTTTGACCCATTCTCTGATTTATGGGTGATTTGTTTTATAAATATGTACTATGTTTGTATCTTTGACTTCAATCTTGAGGATTTAATAAAAAACATGGTTTCAATTTGTGGCATGAGCACTGTAGTGAGAAGTTCTTCTTATTCAAAGTTCTCACTAGGGTTTCCCTCCTCTCCCGTTTACATTACGGGGCACTATGTGCCCATGGTTTCGACGCGAAAACGTTTTTTGACGGTTTTTACGGTGTTTAAAGTAACAATATTTTAGGTATAAAGATACTATTAGGGGTTATCTGCTATGGAGAATCTATCGGTGATATCAAAAAAACGGGAACTAATCGATAAATCAATAATTCAGAGTAAAAAACGCTGTATCTCAAAAACTGTTTGTTAAATTCCAGAAAAAAATAGTGCATCGTAATCTACACTATCGAAAACCTCTGTTCGCAGAACATGAGCCGGCGGCTCTCACGAAAAAAAAAGTTATTTCAATTCAAAAATAAAACTTCAAAAATCATTTTCAGAGTCCAAAATGAATATATTTTTTTTCGGATAAAAAAGGTTGCAAAATTCAGGATGTAATTAATCAGTGCGCAAACTTTCATGCCTTGTAATATAAAACTGACTTTGCGCGAAGCTTTGAAAGCTAACACACTGCGCGCTTGCTAAGGCGCGCAGTGTTCTGCTTGTCGCTTGTAACGCTAACGCAGGCGCTTTTGTATGGAGTTTTGGATAAAAATTGAAATAACTTTTTTTTTAGTGGGGCCCGCCTGCTCATATTTTGCGACTAGAGGTTTTCGATAGCGTAGATTACGATGCACTATTTTTTTCTGGAATTTAACAAAGGATTTTTCGGAAAAAAATTTTTTTTCGATTTATCGATGGATTGTTGATTTTTTGATATTGCCATCAAATTCGCCGTCGCTTTTAACCTCCAAAAATGTTTTGATATTCAAAATGTAGGCATTAAAAACATGTGAAATTGACAAAAAACCGTCAAAAGGCCTGTCTCAGAATGCAACAAGCGAGATAGCGTCTTTCCCTCCCTTGTTGCACTACGGCCTGTCTCGGAATGCAACAAGGCCTGTTGCATTACGGCCTGTCTCAGAATACAACAAGACCTGTTGCACTACGGCCTGTCTCAGTATGCAACATACGACCAAAAATTTGTAATTATCGTTCTGAACTATTGTGAAAGAGTAAAAAACACGGTGAATTGAATAAAAAGCGTATCGTGCCTTGAAATTCGCATGTTTTAAGCAATTTTAGCAGATTTCGGAAAAATCGCTTCTGCGCTGGATTTTTCAGTGTGTGTATTCAAAAAATGCAGAAAAACACAAAAAAAGCGTATCGGCCAACTTCAATACGCTTTTTTGTTAAAAAACGCAAAAATTCGAAAACTGTGGCGTCACTATTGAGGTTTCAAAAAATGACAAAAAAAAAGGCTGGTAGAAAAAATTTTTATAGTCCGCGTCCTATATTTTCCAGATAACATGGACCGTAACAAAAACTTTGGAGTTGGCATCTACGTTCCCTGTTCCGTCAATTCAGTTGACAACAAGGCACAATACGTGAGGGTCGACGGGAGACATGTGATCCAGAGTAACATTGAAAGCACGAACGGTCGATTTGTTGTGGCAACCGGTGGGGCGACATTTGGCACTACCGCGAGTCTTGAATACGTCATGTGTCAAATGACGTTCAGCACAAAAGATGCGGAAGGAGATCCTCGCAAAGTAACCCACATTTGGGGTCCCTGCTCTTATTCACGTCTGAATGCCCAACCGTGGAAAGGCTTTTCCGTCCTTGACATGAGCGTCATTTCTAACCCTAGTAGCAGTGAAGACTATTGCAAACTACGGGATCCTTTGTCGTTAAAAATGCGTATTGAGCAATTTGACAATGCTGACGATCAGAATCTAATCAAAAGTATTACTAAAGGCAACCGGAATCTGATGATTTGTGTTCGTAGTTTGACCCATTCTCTGATTTATGGGTGATTTGTTTTATAAATATGTACTATGTTTGTATCTTTGACTTCAATCTTGAGGATTTAATAAAAAACATGGTTTCAATTTGTGGCATGAGCACTGTAGTGAGAAGTTCTTCTTATTCAAAGTTCTCACTAGGGTTTCCCTCCTCTCCCGTTTACATTACGGGGCACTATGTGCCCATGGTTTCGACGCGAAAACGTTTTTTGACGGTTTTTACGGTGTTTAAAGTAACAATATTTTAGGTATAAAGATACTATTAGGGGTTATCTGCTATGGAGAATCTATCGGTGATATCAAAAAAACGGGAACTAATCGATAAATCAATAATTCAGAGTAAAAAACGCTGTATCTCAAAAACTGTTTGTTAAATTCCAGAAAAAAATAGTGCATCGTAATCTACACTATCGAAAACCTCTGTTCGCAGAACATGAGCCGGCGGCTCTCACGAAAAAAAAAGTTATTTCAATTCAAAAATAAAACTTCAAAAATCATTTTCAGAGTCCAAAATGAATATATTTTTTTTCGGATAAAAAAGGTTGCAAAATTCAGGATGTAATTAATCAGTGCGCAAACTTTCATGCCTTGTAATATAAAACTGACTTTGCGCGAAGCTTTGAAAGCTAACACACTGCGCGCTTGCTAAGGCGCGCAGTGTTCTGCTTGTCGCTTGTAACGCTAACGCAGGCGCTTTTGTATGGAGTTTTGGATAAAAATTGAAATAACTTTTTTTTTAGTGGGGCCCGCCTGCTCATATTTTGCGACTAGAGGTTTTCGATAGCGTAGATTACGATGCACTATTTTTTTCTGGAATTTAACAAAGGATTTTTCGGAAAAAAATTTTTTTTCGATTTATCGATGGATTGTTGATTTTTTGATATTGCCATCAAATTCGCCGTCGCTTTTAACCTCCAAAAATGTTTTGATATTCAAAATGTAGGCATTAAAAACATGTGAAATTGACAAAAAACCGTCAAAAGGCCTGTCTCAGAATGCAACAAGCGAGATAGCGTCTTTCCCTCCCTTGTTGCACTACGGCCTGTCTCGGAATGCAACAAGGCCTGTTGCATTACGGCCTGTCTCAGAATACAACAAGACCTGTTGCACTACGGCCTGTCTCAGTATGCAACATACGACCAAAAATTTGTAATTATCGTTCTGAACTATTGTGAAAGAGTAAAAAACACGGTGAATTGAATAAAAAGCGTATCGTGCCTTGAAATTCGCATGTTTTAAGCAATTTTAGCAGATTTCGGAAAAATCGCTTCTGCGCTGGATTTTTCAGTGTGTGTATTCAAAAAATGCAGAAAAACACAAAAAAAGCGTATCGGCCAACTTCAATACGCTTTTTTGTTAAAAAACGCAAAAATTCGAAAACTGTGGCGTCACTATTGAGGTTTCAAAAAATGACAAAAAAAAAGGCTGGTAGAAAAAATTTTTATAGTCCGCGTCCTATATTTTCCAGATAACATGGACCGTAACAAAAACTTTGGAGTTGGCATCTACGTTCCCTGTTCCGTCAATTCAGTTGACAACAAGGCACAATACGTGAGGGTCGACGGGAGACATGTGATCCAGAGTAACATTGAAAGCACGAACGGTCGATTTGTTGTGGCAACCGGTGGGGCGACATTTGGCACTACCGCGAGTCTTGAATACGTCATGTGTCAAATGACGTTCAGCACAAAAGATGCGGAAGGAGATCCTCGCAAAGTAACCCACATTTGGGGTCCCTGCTCTTATTCACGTCTGAATGCCCAACCGTGGAAAGGCTTTTCCGTCCTTGACATGAGCGTCATTTCTAACCCTAGTAGCAGTGAAGACTATTGCAAACTACGGGATCCTTTGTCGTTAAAAATGCGTATTGAGCAATTTGACAATGCTGACGATCAGAATCTAATCAAAAGTATTACTAAAGGCAACCGGAATCTGATGATTTGTGTTCGTAGTTTGACCCATTCTCTGATTTATGGGTGATTTGTTTTATAAATATGTACTATGTTTGTATCTTTGACTTCAATCTTGAGGATTTAATAAAAAACATGGTTTCAATTTGTGGCATGAGCACTGTAGTGAGAAGTTCTTCTTATTCAAAGTTCTCACTAGGGTTTCCCTCCTCTCCCGTTTACATTACGGGGCACTATGTGCCCATGGTTTCGACGCGAAAACGTTTTTTTACGGTTTTTACGGTGTTTAAAGTAACAATATTTTAGGTATAAAGATACTATTAGGGGTTATCTGCTATGGAGAATCTATCGGTGATATCAAAAAAACGGGAACTAATCGATAAATCAATAATTCAGAGTAAAAAACGCTGTATCTCAAAAACTGTTTGTTAAATTCCAGAAAAAAATAGTGCATCGTAATCTACACTATCGAAAACCTCTGTTCGCAGAACATGAGCCGGCGGCTCTCACGAAAAAAAAAGTTATTTCAATTCAAAAATAAAACTTCAAAAATCATTTTCAGAGTCCAAAATGAATATATTTTTTTTCGGATAAAAAAGGTTGCAAAATTCAGGATGTAATTAATCAGTGCGCAAACTTTCATGCCTTGTAATATAAAACTGACTTTGCGCGAAGCTTTGAAAGCTAACACACTGCGCGCTTGCTAAGGCGCGCAGTGTTCTGCTTGTCGCTTGTAACGCTAACGCAGGCGCTTTTGTATGGAGTTTTGGATAAAAATTGAAATAACTTTTTTTTTAGTGGGGCCCGCCTGCTCATATTTTGCGACTAGAGGTTTTCGATAGCGTAGATTACGATGCACTATTTTTTTCTGGAATTTAACAAAGGATTTTTCGGAAAAAAATTTTTTTTCGATTTATCGATGGATTGTTGATTTTTTGATATTGCCATCAAATTCGCCGTCGCTTTTAACCTCCAAAAATGTTTTGATATTCAAAATGTAGGCATTAAAAACATGTGAAATTGACAAAAAACCGTCAAAAGGCCTGTCTCAGAATGCAACAAGCGAGATAGCGTCTTTCCCTCCCTTGTTGCACTACGGCCTGTCTCGGAATGCAACAAGGCCTGTTGCATTACGGCCTGTCTCAGAATACAACAAGACCTGTTGCACTACGGCCTGTCTCAGTATGCAACATACGACCAAAAATTTGTAATTATCGTTCTGAACTATTGTGAAAGAGTAAAAAACACGGTGAATTGAATAAAAAGCGTATCGTGCCTTGAAATTCGCATGTTTTAAGCAATTTTAGCAGATTTCGGAAAAATCGCTTCTGCGCTGGATTTTTCAGTGTGTGTATTCAAAAAATGCAGAAAAACACAAAAAAAGCGTATCGGCCAACTTCAATACGCTTTTTTGTTAAAAAACGCAAAAATTCGAAAACTGTGGCGTCACTATTGAGGTTTCAAAAAATGACAAAAAAAAAGGCTGGTAGAAAAAATTTTTATAGTCCGCGTCCTATATTTTCCAGATAACATGGACCGTAACAAAAACTTTGGAGTTGGCATCTACGTTCCCTGTTCCGTCAATTCAGTTGACAACAAGGCACAATACGTGAGGGTCGACGGGAGACATGTGATCCAGAGTAACATTGAAAGCACGAACGGTCGATTTGTTGTGGCAACCGGTGGGGCGACATTTGGCACTACCGCGAGTCTTGAATACGTCATGTGTCAAATGACGTTCAGCACAAAAGATGCGGAAGGAGATCCTCGCAAAGTAACCCACATTTGGGGTCCCTGCTCTTATTCACGTCTGAATGCCCAACCGTGGAAAGGCTTTTCCGTCCTTGACATGAGCGTCATTTCTAACCCTAGTAGCAGTGAAGACTATTGCAAACTACGGGATCCTTTGTCGTTAAAAATGCGTATTGAGCAATTTGACAATGCTGACGATCAGAATCTAATCAAAAGTATTACTAAAGGCAACCGGAATCTGATGATTTGTGTTCGTAGTTTGACCCATTCTCTGATTTATGGGTGATTTGTTTTATAAATATGTACTATGTTTGTATCTTTGACTTCAATCTTGAGGATTTAATAAAAAACATGGTTTCAATTTGTGGCATGAGCACTGTAGTGAGAAGTTCTTCTTATTCAAAGTTCTCACTAGGGTTTCCCTCCTCTCCCGTTTACATTACGGGGCACTATGTGCCCATGGTTTCGACGCGAAAACGTTTTTTGACGGTTTTTACGGTGTTTAAAGTAACAATATTTTAGGTATAAAGATACTATTAGGGGTTATCTGCTATGGAGAATCTATCGGTGATATCAAAAAAACGGGAACTAATCGATAAATCAATAATTCAGAGTAAAAAACGCTGTATCTCAAAAACTGTTTGTTAAATTCCAGAAAAAAATAGTGCATCGTAATCTACACTATCGAAAACCTCTGTTCGCAGAACATGAGCCGGCGGCTCTCACGAAAAAAAAAGTTATTTCAATTCAAAAATAAAACTTCAAAAATCATTTTCAGAGTCCAAAATGAATATATTTTTTTTCGGATAAAAAAGGTTGCAAAATTCAGGATGTAATTAATCAGTGCGCAAACTTTCATGCCTTGTAATATAAAACTGACTTTGCGCGAAGCTTTGAAAGCTAACACACTGCGCGCTTGCTAAGGCGCGCAGTGTTCTGCTTGTCGCTTGTAACGCTAACGCAGGCGCTTTTGTATGGAGTTTTGGATAAAAATTGAAATAACTTTTTTTTTAGTGGGGCCCGCCTGCTCATATTTTGCGACTAGAGGTTTTCGATAGCGTAGATTACGATGCACTATTTTTTTCTGGAATTTAACAAAGGATTTTTCGGAAAAAAATTTTTTTTCGATTTATCGATGGATTGTTGATTTTTTGATATTGCCATCAAATTCGCCGTCGCTTTTAACCTCCAAAAATGTTTTGATATTCAAAATGTAGGCATTAAAAACATGTGAAATTGACAAAAAACCGTCAAAAGGCCTGTCTCAGAATGCAACAAGCGAGATAGCGTCTTTCCCTCCCTTGTTGCACTACGGCCTGTCTCGGAATGCAACAAGGCCTGTTGCATTACGGCCTGTCTCAGAATACAACAAGACCTGTTGCACTACGGCCTGTCTCAGTATGCAACATACGACCAAAAATTTGTAATTATCGTTCTGAACTATTGTGAAAGAGTAAAAAACACGGTGAATTGAATAAAAAGCGTATCGTGCCTTGAAATTCGCATGTTTTAAGCAATTTTAGCAGATTTCGGAAAAATCGCTTCTGCGCTGGATTTTTCAGTGTGTGTATTCAAAAAATGCAGAAAAACACAAAAAAAGCGTATCGGCCAACTTCAATACGCTTTTTTGTTAAAAAACGCAAAAATTCGAAAACTGTGGCGTCACTATTGAGGTTTCAAAAAATGACAAAAAAAAAGGCTGGTAGAAAAAATTTTTATAGTCCGCGTCCTATATTTTCCAGATAACATGGACCGTAACAAAAACTTTGGAGTTGGCATCTACGTTCCCTGTTCCGTCAATTCAGTTGACAACAAGGCACAATACGTGAGGGTCGACGGGAGACATGTGATCCAGAGTAACATTGAAAGCACGAACGGTCGATTTGTTGTGGCAACCGGTGGGGCGACATTTGGCACTACCGCGAGTCTTGAATACGTCATGTGTCAAATGACGTTCAGCACAAAAGATGCGGAAGGAGATCCTCGCAAAGTAACCCACATTTGGGGTCCCTGCTCTTATTCACGTCTGAATGCCCAACCGTGGAAAGGCTTTTCCGTCCTTGACATGAGCGTCATTTCTAACCCTAGTAGCAGTGAAGACTATTGCAAACTACGGGATCCTTTGTCGTTAAAAATGCGTATTGAGCAATTTGACAATGCTGACGATCAGAATCTAATCAAAAGTATTACTAAAGGCAACCGGAATCTGATGATTTGTGTTCGTAGTTTGACCCATTCTCTGATTTATGGGTGATTTGTTTTATAAATATGTACTATGTTTGTATCTTTGACTTCAATCTTGAGGATTTAATAAAAAACATGGTTTCAATTTGTGGCATGAGCACTGTAGTGAGAAGTTCTTCTTATTCAAAGTTCTCACTAGGGTTTCCCTCCTCTCCCGTTTACATTACGGGGCACTATGTGCCCATGGTTTCGACGCGAAAACGTTTTTTTACGGTTTTTACGGTGTTTAAAGTAACAATATTTTAGGTATAAAGATACTATTAGGGGTTATCTGCTATGGAGAATCTATCGGTGATATCAAAAAAACGGGAACTAATCGATAAATCAATAATTCAGAGTAAAAAACGCTGTATCTCAAAAACTGTTTGTTAAATTCCAGAAAAAAATAGTGCATCGTAATCTACACTATCGAAAACCTCTGTTCGCAGAACATGAGCCGGCGGCTCTCACGAAAAAAAAAGTTATTTCAATTCAAAAATAAAACTTCAAAAATCATTTTCAGAGTCCAAAATGAATATATTTTTTTTCGGATAAAAAAGGTTGCAAAATTCAGGATGTAATTAATCAGTGCGCAAACTTTCATGCCTTGTAATATAAAACTGACTTTGCGCGAAGCTTTGAAAGCTAACACACTGCGCGCTTGCTAAGGCGCGCAGTGTTCTGCTTGTCGCTTGTAACGCTAACGCAGGCGCTTTTGTATGGAGTTTTGGATAAAAATTGAAATAACTTTTTTTTTAGTGGGGCCCGCCTGCTCATATTTTGCGACTAGAGGTTTTCGATAGCGTAGATTACGATGCACTATTTTTTTCTGGAATTTAACAAAGGATTTTTCGGAAAAAAATTTTTTTTCGATTTATCGATGGATTGTTGATTTTTTGATATTGCCATCAAATTCGCCGTCGCTTTTAACCTCCAAAAATGTTTTGATATTCAAAATGTAGGCATTAAAAACATGTGAAATTGACAAAAAACCGTCAAAAGGCCTGTCTCAGAATGCAACAAGCGAGATAGCGTCTTTCCCTCCCTTGTTGCACTACGGCCTGTCTCGGAATGCAACAAGGCCTGTTGCATTACGGCCTGTCTCAGAATACAACAAGACCTGTTGCACTACGGCCTGTCTCAGTATGCAACATACGACCAAAAATTTGTAATTATCGTTCTGAACTATTGTGAAAGAGTAAAAAACACGGTGAATTGAATAAAAAGCGTATCGTGCCTTGAAATTCGCATGTTTTAAGCAATTTTAGCAGATTTCGGAAAAATCGCTTCTGCGCTGGATTTTTCAGTGTGTGTATTCAAAAAATGCAGAAAAACACAAAAAAAGCGTATCGGCCAACTTCAATACGCTTTTTTGTTAAAAAACGCAAAAATTCGAAAACTGTGGCGTCACTATTGAGGTTTCAAAAAATGACAAAAAAAAAGGCTGGTAGAAAAAATTTTTATAGTCCGCGTCCTATATTTTCCAGATAACATGGACCGTAACAAAAACTTTGGAGTTGGCATCTACGTTCCCTGTTCCGTCAATTCAGTTGACAACAAGGCACAATACGTGAGGGTCGACGGGAGACATGTGATCCAGAGTAACATTGAAAGCACGAACGGTCGATTTGTTGTGGCAACCGGTGGGGCGACATTTGGCACTACCGCGAGTCTTGAATACGTCATGTGTCAAATGACGTTCAGCACAAAAGATGCGGAAGGAGATCCTCGCAAAGTAACCCACATTTGGGGTCCCTGCTCTTATTCACGTCTGAATGCCCAACCGTGGAAAGGCTTTTCCGTCCTTGACATGAGCGTCATTTCTAACCCTAGTAGCAGTGAAGACTATTGCAAACTACGGGATCCTTTGTCGTTAAAAATGCGTATTGAGCAATTTGACAATGCTGACGATCAGAATCTAATCAAAAGTATTACTAAAGGCAACCGGAATCTGATGATTTGTGTTCGTAGTTTGACCCATTCTCTGATTTATGGGTGATTTGTTTTATAAATATGTACTATGTTTGTATCTTTGACTTCAATCTTGAGGATTTAATAAAAAACATGGTTTCAATTTGTGGCATGAGCACTGTAGTGAGAAGTTCTTCTTATTCAAAGTTCTCACTAGGGTTTCCCTCCTCTCCCGTTTACATTACGGGGCACTATGTGCCCATGGTTTCGACGCGAAAACGTTTTTTGACGGTTTTTACGGTGTTTAAAGTAACAATATTTTAGGTATAAAGATACTATTAGGGGTTATCTGCTATGGAGAATCTATCGGTGATATCAAAAAAACGGGAACTAATCGATAAATCAATAATTCAGAGTAAAAAACGCTGTATCTCAAAAACTGTTTGTTAAATTCCAGAAAAAAATAGTGCATCGTAATCTACACTATCGAAAACCTCTGTTCGCAGAACATGAGCCGGCGGCTCTCACGAAAAAAAAAGTTATTTCAATTCAAAAATAAAACTTCAAAAATCATTTTCAGAGTCCAAAATGAATATATTTTTTTTCGGATAAAAAAGGTTGCAAAATTCAGGATGTAATTAATCAGTGCGCAAACTTTCATGCCTTGTAATATAAAACTGACTTTGCGCGAAGCTTTGAAAGCTAACACACTGCGCGCTTGCTAAGGCGCGCAGTGTTCTGCTTGTCGCTTGTAACGCTAACGCAGGCGCTTTTGTATGGAGTTTTGGATAAAAATTGAAATAACTTTTTTTTTAGTGGGGCCCGCCTGCTCATATTTTGCGACTAGAGGTTTTCGATAGCGTAGATTACGATGCACTATTTTTTTCTGGAATTTAACAAAGGATTTTTCGGAAAAAAATTTTTTTTCGATTTATCGATGGATTGTTGATTTTTTGATATTGCCATCAAATTCGCCGTCGCTTTTAACCTCCAAAAATGTTTTGATATTCAAAATGTAGGCATTAAAAACATGTGAAATTGACAAAAAACCGTCAAAAGGCCTGTCTCAGAATGCAACAAGCGAGATAGCGTCTTTCCCTCCCTTGTTGCACTACGGCCTGTCTCGGAATGCAACAAGGCCTGTTGCATTACGGCCTGTCTCAGAATACAACAAGACCTGTTGCACTACGGCCTGTCTCAGTATGCAACATACGACCAAAAATTTGTAATTATCGTTCTGAACTATTGTGAAAGAGTAAAAAACACGGTGAATTGAATAAAAAGCGTATCGTGCCTTGAAATTCGCATGTTTTAAGCAATTTTAGCAGATTTCGGAAAAATCGCTTCTGCGCTGGATTTTTCAGTGTGTGTATTCAAAAAATGCAGAAAAACACAAAAAAAGCGTATCGGCCAACTTCAATACGCTTTTTTGTTAAAAAACGCAAAAATTCGAAAACTGTGGCGTCACTATTGAGGTTTCAAAAAATGACAAAAAAAAAGGCTGGTAGAAAAAATTTTTATAGTCCGCGTCCTATATTTTCCAGATAACATGGACCGTAACAAAAACTTTGGAGTTGGCATCTACGTTCCCTGTTCCGTCAATTCAGTTGACAACAAGGCACAATACGTGAGGGTCGACGGGAGACATGTGATCCAGAGTAACATTGAAAGCACGAACGGTCGATTTGTTGTGGCAACCGGTGGGGCGACATTTGGCACTACCGCGAGTCTTGAATACGTCATGTGTCAAATGACGTTCAGCACAAAAGATGCGGAAGGAGATCCTCGCAAAGTAACCCACATTTGGGGTCCCTGCTCTTATTCACGTCTGAATGCCCAACCGTGGAAAGGCTTTTCCGTCCTTGACATGAGCGTCATTTCTAACCCTAGTAGCAGTGAAGACTATTGCAAACTACGGGATCCTTTGTCGTTAAAAATGCGTATTGAGCAATTTGACAATGCTGACGATCAGAATCTAATCAAAAGTATTACTAAAGGCAACCGGAATCTGATGATTTGTGTTCGTAGTTTGACCCATTCTCTGATTTATGGGTGATTTGTTTTATAAATATGTACTATGTTTGTATCTTTGACTTCAATCTTGAGGATTTAATAAAAAACATGGTTTCAATTTGTGGCATGAGCACTGTAGTGAGAAGTTCTTCTTATTCAAAGTTCTCACTAGGGTTTCCCTCCTCTCCCGTTTACATTACGGGGCACTATGTGCCCATGGTTTCGACGCGAAAACGTTTTTTTACGGTTTTTACGGTGTTTAAAGTAACAATATTTTAGGTATAAAGATACTATTAGGGGTTATCTGCTATGGAGAATCTATCGGTGATATCAAAAAAACGGGAACTAATCGATAAATCAATAATTCAGAGTAAAAAACGCTGTATCTCAAAAACTGTTTGTTAAATTCCAGAAAAAAATAGTGCATCGTAATCTACACTATCGAAAACCTCTGTTCGCAGAACATGAGCCGGCGGCTCTCACGAAAAAAAAAGTTATTTCAATTCAAAAATAAAACTTCAAAAATCATTTTCAGAGTCCAAAATGAATATATTTTTTTTCGGATAAAAAAGGTTGCAAAATTCAGGATGTAATTAATCAGTGCGCAAACTTTCATGCCTTGTAATATAAAACTGACTTTGCGCGAAGCTTTGAAAGCTAACACACTGCGCGCTTGCTAAGGCGCGCAGTGTTCTGCTTGTCGCTTGTAACGCTAACGCAGGCGCTTTTGTATGGAGTTTTGGATAAAAATTGAAATAACTTTTTTTTTAGTGGGGCCCGCCTGCTCATATTTTGCGACTAGAGGTTTTCGATAGCGTAGATTACGATGCACTATTTTTTTCTGGAATTTAACAAAGGATTTTTCGGAAAAAAATTTTTTTTCGATTTATCGATGGATTGTTGATTTTTTGATATTGCCATCAAATTCGCCGTCGCTTTTAACCTCCAAAAATGTTTTGATATTCAAAATGTAGGCATTAAAAACATGTGAAATTGACAAAAAACCGTCAAAAGGCCTGTCTCAGAATGCAACAAGCGAGATAGCGTCTTTCCCTCCCTTGTTGCACTACGGCCTGTCTCGGAATGCAACAAGGCCTGTTGCATTACGGCCTGTCTCAGAATACAACAAGACCTGTTGCACTACGGCCTGTCTCAGTATGCAACATACGACCAAAAATTTGTAATTATCGTTCTGAACTATTGTGAAAGAGTAAAAAACACGGTGAATTGAATAAAAAGCGTATCGTGCCTTGAAATTCGCATGTTTTAAGCAATTTTAGCAGATTTCGGAAAAATCGCTTCTGCGCTGGATTTTTCAGTGTGTGTATTCAAAAAATGCAGAAAAACACAAAAAAAGCGTATCGGCCAACTTCAATACGCTTTTTTGTTAAAAAACGCAAAAATTCGAAAACTGTGGCGTCACTATTGAGGTTTCAAAAAATGACAAAAAAAAAGGCTGGTAGAAAAAATTTTTATAGTCCGCGTCCTATATTTTCCAGATAACATGGACCGTAACAAAAACTTTGGAGTTGGCATCTACGTTCCCTGTTCCGTCAATTCAGTTGACAACAAGGCACAATACGTGAGGGTCGACGGGAGACATGTGATCCAGAGTAACATTGAAAGCACGAACGGTCGATTTGTTGTGGCAACCGGTGGGGCGACATTTGGCACTACCGCGAGTCTTGAATACGTCATGTGTCAAAT
>OZ017766.1:9710155-9841564 GCA_963969345.1 Turbatrix aceti | reverse complement strand
GTCGCGTTTGCCACATGGATATTGGACGTGCGTCCGTCCTGATGCGCACTGAAACGTTACGCACGCGCTCGTCTATAGAGCAGCCCGCAACTCACGGTTCGCAGCAGCAATGCGTTTGTGCGTATGTCTGGACTCTCTCTGGTCCCTCACTGGCGTTTCTTCGTTAAGCGCGCGGTGCTCTCCTCTTCTCGCTGGCCCGAGCGCGCTCGTCGAATTAATTGCAAAAAAAAAGATTTGATTCGAATTAAGTTTTTTTTTTTAATTTTTCGGTTAAGATTTGTAATTAGAATAACATTTGAAGCATCTTGATGTATTTTTGAAATTTACGGACAAAATTTGATCGAAGTCGAGTACGGTACGGTAGAAAAAACCCACAGATGTTCAAAATGCCGGTGAAATGTTGAACATTTCAGTACAAACTAAAAACAAAATTTTCTTTCTAATGGCACTTAAAAATTTTGGAACTGTTTCCAACTTTAACTACATAATTGAATTATCTATCATAAAATTTTCAGATAGTAGTTGGCAGTGAAGTATGCGTTTTTATTCTTTTAAGCGCCACAGCTCCAAATCTCAATCTTTAGAGCTGATTTTTTAACTGTAACTTGTTGTTACCAAAGGTACGAGGTGTGTAAAATTTCAGTTGCATAGCTAGCTGGCAACGTATCGAAAAAAATTTCAATTGTTTTTGGGATTTCAATCGATCCCAATTTTTGTTCTAGTCGAGTAACATCTTGTGTAACAAAATTTATAATGTTCACAGCACCGGAGCTTTGTAAAAAAGCGATAAACACGATGTTGCACCGTCCAAGACGGAGCCCGGATCATCATGAAGTTATTGACCTTTTCATGGGTGTTTTTGTGTTTTGTGCTCATTATGCTACAAAATACTTTCTTATAGTTATTTGGACAAAGATGTACAAAAAGAGCTCATTTGCTCACAAACAATTTGATTTTTGTGATTTGATGTTGATGTTGATGTACTGGAGCGAATAGACCCCGGGTTTCGCTGTATTAATTTTTTTCTGATATGCGGTTTATGCTAAAATAGTTAACAATAAAAATTGAAAACTATTCGCAACGATACACGGTTGAAGAAACGGAAAAAAAACATAGCGAGTGATTTTTGAGTTCAGAGACTCGTTCTGCTAATCTTATTTTGCTTTCAATGGTATGTTTAACGGTTACACTTGAGGTGGCTAAATAGTTTGATGCGTTGTGATCAAAATCAAAGCGATGAACTGAGCTGGTTGAGCTTCAGTAACCTGCCAGCCATGTTGTGGCAGTGGCATGTTGAGCAGGACATCAGCATTGATCAAATAAAAAAAAATCAATTTTTTTTGTGAGTAAATGAGCTCTTTTTTGTACAGTTTTATTCAGCGCAAAGAAATTTTTTATAGGAACAACAAAGCTCAAAATTACCTGTGAGAAGGTCAATAACTTCATGGTGATCCGTGCTCCGTCTTGGACGGTGCAATATCGTGTTTATCGCTTTTTGACAAAGCTCCGATGTTGTGAACATTATATATTTTGTTACACAAGATGTTACTCAACCAGAACAAAAATTTTGGTTGATTGAAGTCAAAAAAGAAAAATATGCGCTTTTCCAAAAACAATTGAAATTTTTTTTCGATATGTTGCCGGTTAGCTATGCAGCTGAAATTTTACACAATTTTTACCTTAGGTAACAACAAGTTACAGTTAAAAACTCAGCTCAATATTGAGATTTGAAGCTGTGACGCTTAAAAGAATAAAAACGCATACTTCACTGCCAACTACTGTATTACGTTGTACAGTTGGAAATGCGGTTCAAATTTAAATTACCGTATCTCAGCCGTCATTAGTTTTTCTAACAATGTGTTAGAAGGAAGATTTTCTTGCGCATCGTTTCGTCAGTTCAGATTGATAATTAGACTATTCGATCAACTAAAATCTTACCAAACCTGACATGCTTGCTATAATAAAAAACCACACCAAAAACGATCTTTGTATTTATTAACAATCATTAAAATTGCAACCTAACTTTTACAAGATTTGAAGCCCCAGGGGCAAACTTCAAAAAAAAATAACCATATCTTTTTACTTTTCTAAAATTTTTCGGGAATTTGCTGGGGAATATTGCAGAAGTTGGGGGAATCCCTGGGGATATTCTCCGGGGAATCCCATATTCGCAATCCTGTACGTAAAAAAATACTGTCGAGTTTACAATAAATTTAATTTCTAATAAACGAAAACTGCTCACAAAAAAAAATATCTAGTACAGAAATGTCTTGTTTATTTCAAAGGAAATATGCCTTAAATCTAAAACACAAAATGTCTTAAAATAAAAAATATGACTTATCTCTAGGTACATTATATGTCTTATTTGGGGTAAGAGGATAAATGTCTTATATAACACGAGATTTTTGTCACCTCCCCCCGCCGCCCGAGTGCGCTGGTCGAATTAATTGCAAAAAAAAAGAAATTTGGACCATACTAGTAAATGTGATAATATTTCAAGCATTTTGGTGCGTGTTTTGAACGAATCGGACAATTTTTGATCAAAATCGAGTAGGGTTTGGAAGAAAAAATCCACAGGTCTTTAATACGCAGGTAGCAAGCTGAAAATTTCAGTACAGACTACAAACTAAATTTCCTTTTGAATGGGATACTCAGTTTTTTGATATCGAATCGATAAATGGCTTTTTTTTGTAAACGTTTTTTCTAGAAATTTGAAATTTTTGGAAGTTTTTAGAACTTTGTTCGAAAAGTGAATATCACCAATCGAAAGAGCGTTATATTTTTTATCAACGATGAAATTTTCAGACAGTTATCATTTCTCATAGGCATACGGTAGCGATTCTCCCGAACCCTACTTGTTTAAGCGCTTGAGGCTATGAAGTAAAGCACTGATTTACAAATCGAAATAGAAAATCTTGTAAGAAATTTTTCGTTCTACAAAGCGGCGTAATCCGAGAATTTATATCTATTTGTTTAGCATCACAAACATTGATATTAAATCACAAACATTGATATTAAATCTTGACACCGGACGTAAAAAAAACCTGCAGAATTCAAACATTTACTAAATGTTCGAAAAAGTTTCTGAAACTGCCTTTTTTGGAAAATGTGAAATTTTAGGAACTTTTCGGTTTAAATTGAATTAAATCTGCTGTCGATGGCCTGTCGAGTACACCCGCACTCGCATGAGAATCATAACGGAATCATGACGGAATTATAAGGCTTTGCACGCTAATGTGTTTTATTGTGATTCATTCGCACGCATGTAATTCATTGTAATCCGCAGCTCTAATCTTAGATTTTTTTGCACTTCATTGTGATTCTTCATTTTCATTGTGCGTCTCATTTGATTCTAGCCGCCTTATAATTCCGTTATGATTCCGTTATGATTCTCATGCGAGTGCGGGCAGACGAGAGCGGTGTCAAATGTCTTACTGTTCGTCAATGCTAATTACACATCAGATCACTATCAGGAAGGACACGCCGTCACGTTACTATCACCAAAATGGATACAACCGTTGAACTTAGTATTTATTTTTACACCAGTTCTGAAATTTTTAGCAATGTTGCTTTCCAACTGAGGCGATTTGTTTACGAAACCCTACTTTTTTGATCTCAATTTTCTAAAAATTGGTAACAAAAATGAGTGTACATACAATACTAACTTTTTTATCAAATGTTTTTTGGGCATTTATCGACACGCAATCTGAGTATGTCATTAGAAAGAAAATTTTGTTTTTTTTTTCACTTTTTAGTGCACGGTTTAGTGAAACTACTTCGAATTTTGCAACTTCGATTTTTGCAACTTCGATTTTTACAACTTCGTGCACATGCAGACACATGTATTCAAGCAAATCGCCGTTTGTCAAAATTGATAATTTGTGAATAATGCAACAATTTTTTATTTTAATCAATTTGGCATGTTTTTCGTTATCAACACATTTCTGAGAACACACATCGATTTTTGTTGCGATCTGTCTGTCAGTTGGCTTCCGGTGACAGTGTAATTGTTTGCTTCGACTGGGCTTGTGTTTGAGAAGTTGTTTCATTTCGTAATCGACTTTGCGATCTGCTTCGTGATGGGCTTGATGAGATATTTCGGTTTTGTGGAATGTTCTGAAACGTTTGTAATGCTTTTCATTGTTGCTAAAATCAATTTTACCTCTTCGTATGTGGCCAGTGCAATTGCAGTGATTAAGTTAAAGTGATTTCCGGATCTGTAGTCCAGCAATATTGTGGGTAATCCGGGGACGTAGCGTCTGCACGGATTCCAATTGGGCCTTTGTCCGTAGTGTTCGTGCAAGCACATGATGTTTGCTTTCAGGACAAACGACAAGGCAATTAAATGGCCATTGGAAACCCAATGACGGAACTGGCCCCTTACCGGATCACCACCGGTACTGTGAACAGCGAGATTTGTCAGAACGTTTCCATCGCAAGCGAGGATCTCGTTCAGCACGTCAACTTCTCGCTGATCAGTTGACGTTTGCACATGTTGCAAAAATGTGCAAACGATATAGCGCAAGTCGGTGTGTTGGTCTTGCGTGCCAGTGAGAGCAACAGCAATTGCTCTGTAGCCACAGCTACCGTCGCCACTTACACTTTGAACCGCAGCTGGAATCATCCACAAGATGTCCTCACCACGATTTAAATTGTAGAAGGGATTTGAAGTGAATTGCAGTGTCGTATGATATTTGGTGTTGAGTTGTTCAATAGTGTACTGACACCATCTCGACCCCGGCGGATTGTATACATGCAATGGCATATAGTTTTCGATTCTGCTAGGCTGATGAACAGGTAATTCCACGTTTTCCAAATCACCTTCTGAAGGAAGTGGTTCGATTACAAGATCTTCCAAATCTACTTCTTCGTCTTCCAAATTCAGTTCTGCATCTTCGTTGTCCGGATTCTCTTCTAGAACTTCGTCAGCCTCATCGATGCGTTCCATGTAGTGAAGATTTTGCAAATCATATTTTTCGTTTGTCTGACTTGCAGATGCTGCGTTGCGAGTTTTTGATTTTTCTTTTGCGGCAGTTGTACGTTGTTTTTTTCGTTGGGCTTGACGAAAATTTTTCGTAGTTTGCAGGCTTTTATTATGCACATCTTGAATAAAATAGGAAATTCGACTGATGTGTTTAACATACAGTTTAAGACGTAGTTCCGGTTTCTGTTCGATTTTTTTGGACATTTCTTCAAATTCTGTGTTGTACTGTACAATTTTGTTATCCAGGTCACGGTACGTTTTTGTTTGCACTCGGGTTCGCGGTTTATCCGATTGAAGAGCAATTAATCTCGCTTCTGCTATTTCACACTGACTTTGCATTTCTGGGAGATATAGTTCCAATGGTAGATGAGTACCTGGAATAATTCATTTGTTTTTAACTTACGGTATATTATGTATTGTTTTTTATTATAAAATTTTTTAATTAATATCGAATAGATTTTTGTATCAAATTGTCTACGCCTACGCGGACATCATTTGTGCCTTCTAACATCTGGTTTAATGATAACTAACCACTAATGTAAGTGAAATAATAATAATTAGAATAACTTTTTTACTAAGTCTTCCAAACGTTAACATGTTTAAGTACTCCCAAATACGTAAACTTGTTAATGATAAACTACTATAGCTCTTCGTGCAATTTCGATACTCATCACTGTCTCTCTAATTTTGTAATGAGTGTAATTATGCACAAGTAAGAGTAATAAAGTAAAGTAAAGTAAAGTGCACCCTTTTTTGCAGAACGCTCGTTACCCTCATAACAATTGGCCACCTAAATTTTGAACGCTGTGACGTATTATTTTTTATTCTTGATCAAGGAAAGCTGCGGTAGTTGAACCCCCTTCTGATCTTGACAACCAAAATGCATTGCCGAACACTATTTCTCCAATAATTTTTTTGGGTGAACTAATAATTTATTGGACACGATCGAAATAAAAAAAAGTAAAAAAAGTAAAAAAAAAGCAAAAAAAAATGCGTTCTTTCAAACGCATTTTTGATTGATTGCCACAAAAACTTCAAAAATGTTACAGTTATAGCGAGTACAATCATTATTAACCTAACAACCTAATAACTATTTTTTATTTATTTATTCATTTATTTATTTATTTCACCATTACTCAGTGGTTAGTTATCATTAGACCAGATGTTAGGAGGGACAAATGACGTCTACACTATTTTTTATATGGTATATTATTCTCAAGCACTACGAACTAAAAATAAAGACGCTGGAAGTTCATGAATTTTGTTAAGCCTTGATAAATGTTTTGAAATGAAATGTAAATACATACCGAAAAAGTTTTGTAAACCAGAATGAAAGCCCTCACAACGGTTGATATTTCGCGTTCTTATCAGACCATACGACATCATCCGATTTTTGTTATCATCTGTTCTGTCGCTGAACCACTCTGAACGAACATAATCAGCAAAGCGCGCAAGTTCGTGTTCTGGCCAATCGTCCTTTGGATAATCATCTGGCATTTTTGGAGGGTCGCAAAGCAGTTTGTCGTACGTAAAGTACATCGCTTCTCGTGGAAGCATGGGAAGAGCACTGAGATGTCGTATCCATCTTCTAATAACATCAATAGAAGGATAAGTGGCCTTCTTTTTTTCCGTGGGTCTGTAGTAAGACCAAAGACCGCAGCGGACCATGTTTCTAAAAATTTATATTTATTAAATTTTAAATACGTGTAAGTTACAAAATTAATATCTTCAAAAATTACTATATTTACTTTTACGTTTATATTTGTATATTTATAAAATGCAAATGAATACAAAACACTTCTGCTGAAGCTACCAGCGTTAGCGATAAAAAAATTGTTAAAAATTATAAAGTTTGTCCAAAAAAAAGAATTCAATCAATGGAACTTTAAAAAGTTCAAAAGAAATTATCTTGATTCGCGTGTATCTACACATACAAATTTGCCTGTATCTATGATCTTAACGATAACAACTGTTGTGCTTAGAAATTACATCATTGTGTGTGATGCAGGAAAAAAATTCTCAATATTACTTTAAAAAAAGTTACAATAATGAAAGTAAAAAAATTAACTTCATCGAGAAAACAATTACTGGTACTCACCTTAAAAAATTATAAAAAATTGATTTTTGTCAGTATCAAACGCTAAACTTACAAAAATCAGCAAAAAAATAATAGTTTTAAAAAAAAAGGCAACATCGAGATGTTTCTATTTTTTGGAAAGTAATGACTACGACGTTAAAAATTATTAGATACAAAGTGTCGGGATTTATAAACAAAAATTGTTTGTTTGTTCGTTTGTAAAACATTTCTCGACTCTCTATTTTTAACCAGCGCATCCAAAACTTTGATTTCCCAGCATGAATCGGGTCACCCCCTATCCCCCTTGTATTTTACCGTACCGCATGCATTTTATGCATTATAAATAAATAAAAAATGAACTTACTGAAAGAGGCATTGACTGTAATGAAACAGGCAGCCAAAAACTTTGTCGGCTCCATTTAGTTGTTTTAGGGAATCTGCCAAAGCCGTTTCATAGTCGCAGTGAATGCGTTCAAACGTCGGCTTGATACTCAGTTCTTCCCATTTTTTTAATATTTCGGAAATAACGATTTCATACGCAACTCTGTCTTTTGAAATCATATGAGCGTGAGCTACGGTTACCCATTCATCTAATCCGTTGCTTGCGTGAACTAGCGCATGGAAAAAAAGCGTCTGGTAGGTATCGCGGGGTGCCGTATCAAATGTTCCGTCTACAACGATGACTGGACTAGTTGCCAGATATTTGAGACCTCGATCAGTGGCAAAGATTGAGATTTCTTCAGTGTCCAAAAGACACCATCTGATATCTTTTCCTTGGCTTCTTATGGTCTTCAATTCTTCTGGTAGGTGACCCATGGCAAATTCAGGTATTCCTGCCTTTAACCATGCAAATAGCTTTTTTGATTCACGGAAATAGGGAGGTAGTAGTGCCTCCAGTCCTACGTTGGCAGCTTTATTGAAAGTAACTTTATAGCTTTCCGAAGGACGTGTTCCATGTTCTGAGTCAAAGCGGCCTTCTCTAACAGTTTGTATAATGAATGCTTCATCTTCTTTGAATCCGTTACAATTTGGCTTGTGAACTGGATGCTTAGTTAAAAAATTTTTCTTTTCGTAGTAATATATGCTGACTCTACATTGACGGTTACGGCAACAATATCGTTGTTTCTCAACTACGCCATCTTTATCAATTATAAGAGGACCATTTTTATGAAACATATAAACGTTGTCATCAGTGTAATAGACAATATGATTGCGATCCAAGTTGTTGTTCAGTCCAAATCTCCATGTGTTAGGTTGTGGTTTTCGCCATGTAATATTGCGTCGAATTTCGTCTGCTAGCGGAATAACTGCTCGAACTTCTGGCAATAACGTATTACTTACGTATAGCTTTTCCAGCTTATTACCACAAACAGCGATTTGCTCAGCTAATGCTCTTATTTCCGCCTAAAATTTGCATAATAACACCTTTTTATAACAAATTGAACGACTTACAATCAATCCTATAACTATTGCATCCGAATTGTCTTCAGGTTCTTCGTTTTTTGGAACGTCGTTCTTTTTTTGTGACAAATTATCATCGTTGGAGTTTTCTTTTAATGCACGAAGCTGCAATATTAGCGTAAATTTGAGTACTGAAACCGACCGACTCCACATTTTAACGGTGTTTGATGATCAAAGTAATGCTTAGAGATCCTGTGATAAATATTTTATTGTTAGGGGGGTTGGCGCATTTTTCAAAATTTATGGCATCGTGTTTAAGAAAAAAAATTTCATCGGTTTTGGACCTGCGGCAACAGCTGAACTTTTTGGCATTTGTAGGCCTTAGATCCCATCACGTTATAGACTATTCGCCGTCCTGACCGCTCGCTGATACCGGTCTCACGAGAAATTTTTCTCATGGAGGTAGTCCAATTTCGGTGAATTCGCTTTTTGATGATGCTGCAATTCCTCCGGGTGTTGGCAGTCGGGGGCTTTTCCCGTTTTGGACGGTCATCATCATGACTAAGCTCCTTGAAACGCGTAATCGCTTTGGAAACCCCTGATTGAAAAACATGGAGCAAACGAACGATCTCAAATTGCCTGTGACTTTTGCAAAACAGCTCCAAAATCGCTGTGTGTGTGTTTCTGATTTAAAAGCAACGGGATAAGATAAATATATCGGGACGAAAAAACACTAACATGGACAAAAAACTACGCAGAATTTAATAGGGCACAAATCATTCCGCCTATACGTACCATTTTTTGGTGAACTGCGGCTCGCGAGTTAATAGGCACCAATCTGATGAAAAAGAAAGAGAGAATCTTAAAACGAGAGAGAATCTTAAAAAGTTTTAATTGTAAGTAAATTATAAAAAAAACATGTCAAAGTTTGTTCAAATCCAAAATAATGAAGCAACCAACACCTTACATTAATAATCACTTTGTCGGAAATAATATTAAACGTCAATGGAAAACATTATTTAAAAAATTATAAGTAAAATGTATGAAAATGTTTAAGGTAATTTGGGGTTAGAATTCCGTAAGAATTTGTTTTAGTTAAAAACAGAAATAATGTACTGTTAATAATTATAATTTTTTTAATGTTACCAACCTTTTTAAACAGAAGGGACAATGACTGTTTGCTATAGTCAATGTATGGTTTGAGTGCATTGCTCAGCTGCGCGAGAGTTACTCCGTTATTGACTCCTTCTAGGATTTTGATTACCTCGTCATCAGTCCAACGGTATTTTTGATTTTCTTTTTTACTTTGTTTTTGACGAGTTTCGAGGGATTGCAAGTGTTGCAATACTTGAGGATTTTTAAAATCGATATGATCTTTCTAAAATTTAATTTATTACCAGTTGTAAAACTATTTTAAACAACGGTTAACTATATTTGTTTTGCAAGTGTATTTAACAAGGAACAAAGCACAAGAAACAAGTTTGTTCATTTATGTAACAACAAATCAAGAAGAAATTACCAAAGATCGTTGTGATGACGTTGCTCCACCGCTTATTCGTGTTGCAAGCTGATACAACAATTCAGCAACATATTGCTTTATGTTCATCTTTTTGAAGACGGTAACGGCTCGGGGTTGATGACAGGAACGCCCTTGGATGATCAGTAGCACAACAAAAAAAGCAATTAGCATTTCAACAGCATAATACCACCAAGACTGGCATACTATAATACCGAATACTGATGTAGTGTGTAAGCATGCGTCTCTTGGAAGGCAAATTATAGTGCGTTCCATGTGCAGAGTGTCGTTTATTGTTGCCCGGACCGTTACAGGTAATATTTCATCCTGATGAATCAGTTCTTCAAAGACTGAATCAGTAGAAATATCAATTGTTGTTGTTTCGGCCTTGATGTGAAAGACTTCTTTTGTTTTCTGGATTATGATAATAACTTTTGAATTCAGTGGTGCTTTGAATTCAAGCACACGATTGACGCATGTCAAGTTTGTGATGATCGGCGGTATCATCAGTTCGTTTGAGTTTGTTTCCCTTATAGGCATCGCCCATGTTGCTATTGGCATTGCTAACAGCCAACACATGAGAATTAAACCGGTGCAGTTGAATGCCATACTGCGTTCTAAAATAGTGTTTTGTTTTAGTTTTGTTTTATTTCATTTGAACAGTGAACAATAATTTCAAGTATAATACATATTTAACCAACGAAAACCAAAAAACGCACATCCATGTTTGAGAGCCACGTAATTGATAACATAAAAAAACGGGTAAAATTTTAAATACGTTATTCAAAAGTTATATTTTTTTACTGGGTGTTCCAAAATAACGGTTATATCAAGGTCATGACAAAATAACGGCATTTTTTTAACAAAACAATTAAACCAGGGGGATTTCAGCAAAATCAAAAATTATACAATAACTATAGACGTTTTGGATTTTTGTAGTTTTTGGCTGGCTGACTTAAGCGGCGATACAGGAGCCAAAACAAAACTGAAATTTTTTTGCTTTGGGCCGCACGTCAATGTGAAGGTTTTTTTATTTTTACCGTTGCCCTAAAATCCTACGCTTTACTGTTCCTGCAATTTTATTTAATCCATGGACCTCTACAAATTATTGTCTAAAAATTCAAACACCCCTTTACTTATGATTTCTGAACAAGTTTTGGCACGACATGCCTTGTTTTTATGGATTTTGGGTTCAGAATTAAACAGAAAGTGTCCGGCACGGCATCGGTGGCGGCATAGTACATCAATAGATCTAGTAGCACCCCTTTATTGCAAAACGGGGCATTCAACAAAATTTGCCAAAGCGCCTTTCGATTGGCGGCCCTTCCGTCCGAATCTGTATTCAGTGAATTCTGGCTTACTAGAAATTTTTGAGACCCCAAACTTTGTACTTTGTGCATCCTCCTCAAAGTACAAAGCTGTTGCGGCGCCGGAAGGATAGTCGGATATCGTTCAGGACGTGCGGCCCAAAGCCAAAAAAAGTTCAGTTTTGTTTTCGCTCCTGTATCGCCGCCTTAGGCAGCGAGCCAAAAACAAAAAAAAATCCTGTGTTCCAAAGTCATACGGGGATATCAGTATAATTTTTGGTTTCCCTGATATCCCTCTGGTTTAATTGTTTTGTTAAAAACTGCTTGTAACCGATATTTTGGAACACCCTGTATTATGTGAACCATTAAAAAAAATTAGAGAAAATATTATAACAGGACAATTATACTCATAAAAAAATATAAAAAAATCAACATGTCGACGCTTGCAAATTGCTACTAACTGATGAGTGAGGAATCAGTGTGTGAGGAATCCTTGTAAGATAATTATATTAGTGCACAACAAGATAAAAGTAACAGTTCAAATTTTGTGCCGACAAAGCCGTTATCGTTGTAGCAATGAAGTGTGAAAGCTGACAACGCCGACGCATTGCCGACAACGACGATTGCTTTTGATGGTTCAAAGTGACAATTCACAGTTTTTTTCCCTTTCTGTTGATTTCTCATATGTGTATTTGAAAATCGATTTATTTAACTAAATACTTTTATTATGCTTTTGAAAACAGAAAAAAATGCTATGTGTTTTTTTAGATATCAAACTATCGCAGTAACTATAAAAATATTCAAGACTTCTGTTATCAAAATTACATATGTTATCACTCATAAATGTATTTTGCAATTGCAATTAACGTATTATGTAACTTCTATTTCATTTCAATTCATTTTATTTCATTTATTTACCGTTCTTGTGTTTTTTTGAAACTCTACCGGTTTCCCTCCCGGTTTGATATTAATTTTTACTTGTTCTTGGATGAGCCTTTGAAAGTATTTGCAGTAATTTGCAAATTTTAGAACAACACAGTAGTGAGTCATTTAAAGTTGTATACTGTGGTTTTTGAATTCCTGACGCAAAGGGTGTCAAATGTTCTCAAAAATATCAAATAGACTAGCCGCTCTTTTATCTTTTACACATGAGCAGAGGCGGAGACAGCGGCGCGATGCCAGCTTGACCGACTCCATGCTCTATGCGATTGCAGTGTAAACGCATTTGCATCCCAAATATTTAATTTATTTGATGATCATTTTATACATTTTTTTGCATGTTCCTTTGTCGTAATATGTAATAATGTGTTTGTATATCTAAAATATGTTTTTCCACTAAAACGTACATATTTACTGTAAGCTTTTGTAAGCTTTTTACTCGTTACTTACACACACCCAAAGGTCATGACAATTTTTTGTTTGGTTTGGTTTAAGCTGCAAGTTAGCAGGCTGACAAATTTCTGTCTTATGTATTTTTGTACTTTGAAGCTAGTGCAGGATTTACCCAAAAACAAAAACAATTTTATTTGCTCTAGCATGCTTCTCTTACGCCGTTAAAAAAGTCAAACACTCTGGTATCAATGATTTGTAAATTACTCTGTGCCATCAGAGAAATACACTTTTTTATTTGCATTTGACCATCTTGTAACTCTAACATTTTGTAATTTTTTTGGCATAAAATTTTTCTACAATGTATTTCATATGTCCTTCAGTATCTTATCAGTCTTTTATGCAAATTTTTATGCTTATTGCCTAATAATAAACTCCTTGAGCTGTCTTATTTGAGCTGACAAAACGTCTTATTTTATCCCCTCTTTTAAGTTTGGCTTTTATTCTTTTGGAAATTCAATTTTTTTTATACTACATTTAGGATTGCTTTTCTAGCTGTTCAACCTAAAAATAGAGCAAATTTGAAAATGTGTAAAAAGTAAAAAAGGCAAAAAAAATATTAAATTTTGATTCCGCTTGTCACCATAAGGTAGGAAGTAGGAAAAACACGTGCAAACAGCGGCAATCAGAATAATAAAAAACTTATGACCTAGGAAAAATTTATGAGATGTTCATCTCATAAGTAACTTTCCAACAATTTGTGTAACATATGTAATTTTTCTCACGAAATCAAAATACTGTTTTTATTGTTGACGCGTATTATCAAATAATTTTGTTTGAAGATTAAAATACTTTTTAGATGAATTATTATCATTTTTTACTAGCACCGTTAGTTTGGACATTGATGTTCATTCCCACGGTATCCGGTTGTTATGATACAGCAACGCTGCAAACAACAATGGAACAATGCAAGAAGAACGACAACCAACAGACGTACTGTCAATGGATTACGCGAAGCCAGTTAACAATTCCATCAGAAGGCGAAGGATGTCTATTGTTAAAAAATGATAACGGCACTGTTGTAGCAATGATGAGTATTCGGATCGAAACTTTTGCAGAATGCGTACCCGTCCGTTTGTTTGAAACCAGCTTTGTCAATTTTAAAGTGCAATCAACGCAGCACTGTCCTGGATTCGGCGGCTGCACGAATACTAAGTGTGCCGATACTCAACCTAACGACACGATACAAGAGCTGAGTACAGCCAATAATTTTCATGGAAACACTTACTGTATGGAATCTTGTGGTCATTGTGTCTGCCTTTTTGGAAGCGGCTGCCTTTTCTACCGTGTTTATGCAGAACCAAGAGACGGATCAACTCCGGCACAAGTTTTTAACTGTGGAAAATGGGAGTACATGACACGTTTTGTTGTCAAAATAGATTCTAGTTCGCATTCCATTACACGAACTTTTGATGTGGTAGAAGAAGCCAGATATGAAGATCCACAGTTTGCCGTGGAATTATTAAACATGAAGCCATTATCAGAATTTGATTTTCCCACATCTACGAGCTTTATTTCAAATGGTACCCGTACATCCTGGCTTGATGACGCAGGACTCAAACAAGCCTCATTCTACAAGTGTTACAACAACACATGTGAGGTATCAGAAGATACATGCATTTGTCGAGCAGCAGACTCTACAGCTGCATGTTCATGTCGGCAACAATCAAAACTTCTTCAACAGTGGGATGAGCAGGCATTGCCATCCAGATTGCACAACGAATTACTATTTACAGAAAATAAAAAAATCCGAGCTCACTTACGTACTTCTGTTACCGTTCAAGTAATTAATTTTTTTTTTCATTAATTTTTTTTCTAAACGACATTTTTCAGGTAGATTCTATCATAGCGGTGTCATCTGGGGGCCCCGGCACAAGCCGGGCGCTCGCCCAAACGCTCGTAACCCGGTTCTACTCGGATGTCCTTCCTCCTTCAGATATCAGAAGCAGTTTATTTTACGATAAACAATAGAATACAAAACAAGGTTCCTTCTCTGAAGTCGTTCTTCCCTCTCTCTTCTCTACTTCTTCTCCCTCTGGCGGCTCTTTTATATGAGACTCCGCCTGCGTACTCGCCTTGTGATTCGAGGGTTGTTGAGGCGGAGCTGTGGGTAGATTGATTGAGGATTCGTCGTCCTCCGCGGCTCGTATAACATCCCCCTCCTCCGACAAAGGTGGACCCCACCTTTTTTTTTGTTGCCGGAGGGCCAAGATATATGGACGAGGGATGTTTGTTTGTCGGCCGGCGAATGGCAAGAGTGTCCGGGTGATGGTGACGACGCGTCCAGGATGGTATTTCGCGATGGGGTAGAGGCAGAGAGGAGAAAGAAGAGGGATGAGAGATTGAGTGGCGACAGAGTCAGAGTCAGAGTTCATTTTACTTCAATGGGGTACATAGAAAAATGGGCTGGGAAGGGAAAAGGGAAAAAAAAATATTTTTACGTGTCTTCGTTGGGGTTTTCCGTTTCCTCGTCGTCGTCCGAGTGCTGCGACTCTGCGAGGGCAATGTCCATTGATCTATATGGAAGTGTAGCTGGTTCGTTGAATCGCTTTTTGATGTTTCCATCGGCTTCGTTTTGGATGGTGGCGTTTGGGTGCCGGATGTTAATGATGGTGAATGGGCCCTTCCATGCGGCATCCAATTTTTTTTTTTTTTTTGTTTGGTTCACCCTTAAAACCTTGTCGCCGATTTTGAACTTCTTCTTTTGATTTTCAGTTCTTTTTGGCATTCTGATGCTTTTCCAAGCGTGACTGAGCCTCATTGGGCTGGTTCCTGACGTCCTGCGTAGTTGTTGGGGTACCGGCGGGATTGGAAGTCGAATCTGGCGGGTTCCTCGTCTCGGGGTTCGCGGTAGCGGCGGGTATCTTCGTCTCGGGGGTCACGATAGCGGCGGGTATCTTCGTCTCGGGGGTCGCGGTAGCGGCGGGTATCTTCGCGGCAGCCTTCCTCGAAACCTTCGATCCTGTTGTTGATCGGATAAATTTGGTTGTATCGGGGGCTGGCTACCGCGTTGACTGTCAGATCCTGCAAATCGTTAGCCAACGAACTTACCACGGCTTCGCGAGCCATTGCTTTTTGCAAAGACTCTTCTTGTTGTGCCCTGGTTACTGCCTCCGCAAGTGTAGTTGGTTCCTGGCCACGCGTGAGGTGTTCCCTGATGTTCGTGGGTAAGGCTGTTATGAAGGCCTGTATCGCAACCCTTTGTCTGGTTTCGTCGTTGAAGTCGGGAACCGGGTATGCCCTGCCGGTGAGTTGGCGAATGTCCCTGGCCAGCTTGTCCATGGACTCCTCATTCTTCTTTCTTCGAGCCATGAGGTTGTTGAGTGCCAGGGACTTGTTTTCTGGACCGGCAATGTTTTGGGCGAGCTCGGTGACGACTCGCTCCCAGTATACCGCGGGGGTCTCGTTATCCTGGTCTCTCGCCGAGATCTTCTTGAAGGCTTCTCGTGGCCCGTTTGACAGTCGCTGCTCCAGGATCTTCAAGCACATGTTGTGGTCCACCGCGAGTGCCGTTGCTGTGGCGTTGAACTTGTTGAAAAATTCTATAATGTCCTCGCCGTCCGCTCCGGTAAGAACCGGGAATTGGCTTAAGGACATTGCGATTTTGAGGTGAGGGTCGAGTGCCATTGCGGAGCTTGTCGGTGGGACGCTCGATTGTGTGGAGCGGGTCGGCGTTAAGCTTGTTGGCGTAGGGGTTGCCGATGAGAGCTGGCGTCGTAGATTTCTTTGACTGCGTGTTGAGTCTGGATTTGGTGGCGGTCCGGCGGTTTCTTGGAGGGATCGGAGTTCCCTCTGTGACATGAACGTGCCTTGGGTTGCCAACGTTGCCTTTATATACTGCCCTGCCTGGAAAAGATTAGTTACGCCCGCCCCATTTTTCTTTTCATTGGAAGGTCGGAACTCATTGCGTTCTACCAATTGTTGCCCCTTTTTCTCTTTTCTTTTCGAGCCTTATTGGTTTAGCGAGTACCTGAGTGTGGCGCCTGTTATTCTTCTGTTCACCTCCTGCTCTTAAAACTAGTTGGGACGGCTGTTCTGCTCATTGTTTACCTCTTTATATAGTAAGGTGTTTCTGCAAGGACACAATTTTAATTTTACGTTATGTATATTCGATAAAATCCAAATTTTACGCTATCAACGATCTCATAAACCATTAGGTCCGGAGGCATTCATTTGAAAAAGATAATGCGCGCTTTATCATAATTGTCAAAATTTTGTCATCAAAAATGGCGAAAGCGCGATAGAGGGAGGAGGCGACGCGCAGGGTCAAGTGGGTGAGTGTGAGCGAGCGAGCGATAGCGCAAGGACGATTGCGTAAGACAAAAAAATGATTCTGTTAAATTAATTTTAAAAATGTTGAAAAAAATATTTTTGAATTCCTTGGAAATAGGCAATCATAATGATGGGTCATTTGACGATCAAAAATCAAAAATGAACAAATTTGAATTTTTGGTTTACAAAAAAATAATTTGTGCCAGTAACTGGGGTAGGGGCAAATGTGATATCAATAGCATTGCCATTTTTTGCTGAAGATGAAAAACATTTTTTCAACATTTTAAAAATTAATTTGAATAATTCAATTTTTTGATCTCTCACAAAATGAAATCCATGGTGAGTGGGCGGACCAGACAGCGGGTGCAGAGACGGACGGCGCCGCACATGCCATCAGTCGAGAGAACCGCAACGGCGGTGACAGTGGGCGATTGGGTGATGGCGAAAGATGGCAAAACAAGAGATTGTTGTTATTAATTTTGATGATTTATGTATCACATAATTTTATGATTTTTGTTAAATTGCTATTTTTCCTAGCCCCCAGTGTTGTGTTTGGTGTTATGCTTTGAAACGGGTCAATAAGCGATTGCAGCGGGCGAGGATTTATTAGGCGATGGGGAAAGATGCGCGATATTGAAAAGCAACATTATTACTTATGTTTTACAAAAGCGTAAAACAAATTACATGGGGCCCCAAAGGGGCCCCCATTGTATTTATGTATTCCAATATTTTTAAAGCGGGTCAAAAAACGATTATATGTATTTGATCTGATTTTGATAATATGCAAATTATCGGTTATTCTAAAAGATAATAACAAAAAATAATTCTTTTCTATCGGTAAAATTATGATCGACAAAAGATAAACGAAAAACGGGCAAAAATAAAATAAATAAAAAAACGATAGACGATCCTTTTCGATTTTACGATCCTTCTGATCCTTCCTTGATACCTTTACCTTGCCTTGCCTTGCCTTCCCCTTCCTTCCTTTTCCCTTCCTGGGGCCCCCGTAGGGGGCCCCCCCTTTAGCCTTGTTGGAATAAAAAGAGAGAAAAAAAAAGGACAGTTTGATTGAAAAGAATGTTTACGCGCCTGTGAACAGAAGCGCCATTAAGTTTTCCGATTTTTGTTTCTGCCGACTGTTGTTCGTCGATTACAGTGTACCTGCTCGGCTCTCGCATCCTTCAACAATTGGTGACCTGACTGGCGTACTTTGAGCCATTTTTTTTTTTGCCTTGAGCAATTTTTTCGCCTCGCTGCCTAAGTACTTTGATCGGCGTGTTTGTTCTTTTTAGAGAATTTCGCGTTCGTCACGTTTGTGCTGCCTACGCCTTCTACCGTATCTGTCTGGATCTGAGCTATTTTTTGCCTTGAGCAATTTTTTTCGTCACGCTGCCTACGCCTTCTACCGTATCTGTCTGTATCTGTCCCTTTTTCCACTTTTCAATTTTTTTAACTTTTTATTTTTTGTGCAACAGACTATCGCAACACACCACATTTCAGAGATTTTACTGAAGCTCGATTGGGGGTGTTGGGGCAGAAGTTTTCGTGGCTCGGTAGATCTTGTAGAGCCCAAGGAAAGTGGCGCACGCGAGAATGCCGAGTGTTAAGACAGCAAAAGCATACGCTACGGAGGCATGGTCAGTGGTTGTGAGTGAAATTGTCAGCGTCGAGTTCATCCGATTACAATAGACGGTTTGGGGGTCTTCGTTGAAGCGGTGCAGAAAATAGCGCTGGTCGATGCACGTGAGCGGGCCCTCGTAGCCAGACGGTCTCACGCAGGTCTGGCCGGGCGGGCACGGGGAGCCATCTTCACAATCATGCCCCTGCATCGGGACCAGAGACAAAACCATTTTTCTTGATATTTTTGTCGCGCTCTTTCTGCTTTTAAACGAAATTCTATCGCCGAAGTTTCTCGCCGCCCCGGACGACTAGCTGATTCTTATGAGATAAAGCTGTATAGCGCGGCCTTCGGGGTGCTGTGTTGTGACGAAAGACAGGGAAAGAGAAAAATAAGTGTTAGCATGATGGGAAGATTGTTACAACTAGACTGTTAGTGCGAACAATTGTATGAAGCGGATTTTACGATAAGTCTATCTGTTTTGACGACGGCCCAGTCTACTAAGTGTTTTGCATTACTATGAGCGTCCCCTTAGTTTTGCATCGCAACTTCGAAGATTTTCATGCCTTCAAAACTTTTCTACGCTAAACTACGAAATGCATATTGACTAACTTTCTTCGATCATGTTTTTTGTGTAAATTTGGTCTTCAACTCGCTTCTTGTCGCTGGTACCATTTTTGCGCTGGCTGTCTGTTTCCTGATATCAATTATTTCTTTCGTATTTTTATTATTCGGAATTTTTGATGCGATTTTTCCAAAAAGTAATTTTTGTCGCGATCAATTTCTAAGGGAGCTAGATGTGCACTTCTGCTTTCCCTTGGAGCATTTTAAAATTTTCTAGCGCAACTTTACCCCTTCTCTAACGCCGACAGCCTTACATAGGACTGCATTCCTTTTTGGTTCACTGGACTTCATTTTCGTTACTGTGAGCTTTCTGAAGCCTCTACTACAAAGTGAACAATTTTTGGCGGAGGATCTGTATAATATTTTCGTCTTTTTCGCTCCTGGGTAAAGTTTTAACGACACGAATTGTTTAACAAATTTACGCGTAACATTGATATGTGAAGAACAGTTAGGCAAAACACGTATTCGAAGGTACTAGGGAGAATATTAGATAAACATGTTAGAAAAAATTTATGTACAACATGAAAATATTTTTAGAAAACTTTACTTCAAAATGAAAAAATAAAACATTTGGACATTGGGGAGGGAAGGGAAGGGATCTGAGCGGGTCAGGCCCTCCATGTCATCTGGGGGCCCCGGCACAAGCCGGGCGCTCGCCCAAACGCTCGTAACCCGGTTCTACTCGGATGTCCTTCCTCCTTCAGATATCAGAAGCAGTTTATTTTACGATAAACAATAGAATACAAAACAAGGTTCCTTCTCTGAAGTCGTTCTTCCCTCTCTCTTCTCTACTTCTTCTCCCTCTGGCGGCTCTTTTATATGAGACTCCGCCTGCGTACTCGCCTTGTGATTCGAGGGTTGTTGAGGCGGAGCTGTGGGTAGATTGATTGAGGATTCGTCGTCCTCCGCGGCTCGTATAACAGCGGCAGCAGTGCAACATGAAGTTCATTGTTCAATAATGAGTGCTAACCTTTCTGGATGTACTCGGTGTGCCATGGGCGCTCAATTTAATGTTAGTTGTTTTGCCGTGGCGCCTGTATTTGGACACATCACCTGCGGATCCTTGACATTCGGTGTCCCCTGTACGCCAGACGCTCCTCTGCACACCTTAACTTGGTACAGCAATTCTACAGTTATTCACGAAGATTGCACTCTCAAATGTGCGCGTACAACTCAAAACTTCGAAGTTGCAGCACGTCTTAAAACTGTATTACCTCGTAAAGGCTGGATTTCTATTCATGGCGTTCCCGAACCAAACTTCGATTTTACTGCATTGATAAATTGTATCAAGGATTTTGCTACAGCATACTATGATCGTATCTGTTATCTTTTGCTCCTTGGAATTGTACTTGCTTTTCTGCTTTATTTGTTAACTTAATTACTTTTTATGTAATTCATGACATGCTTTTTTCATTTGTTATGTTTAAATGAGAAAGTTACTTCTTTTATTGGTTTTAAATATTTCTTCTGCAATATTTTTAACACAAAAGTTTACATACTATGCCATTAAATTTAAATAATTGTTATCGGGATACCTGTGCATCAAAAAAACCAACATCCATTAGTTTTATTAACAATTAACAAGATTTATAATGGTTACAAATGTTGCATATTGACGTCTCGTCAACAAAAAATTTGATTCATCAGATTACCGATATGTGATCCGTTCCTACCATTAATTTCCGTCGGATAAAGCGATTCGTAATAGAAGGCGGATTAAAAAAATTAAATGGCTTCCACCGTTTCATCTGAAATTTCCCAGTACTGCACATAACAATGTTTTTTGAAAATAATTTACATTTATTTAATTATTCACTTCGCAGTTATTCAATAATTAATTATCATTATAATCTATGTATTGACAAGATTATAGACCAGGAGGCACAAATGGTGTCCACGTAGGCGTTAATGTTTCGATTCGATTTGGTCACGATCTCTTCAATCGTAGCTGCGATCTGGTTTTCCTCTTGTTATTATATTTAAAAAACTGTTTTATGTTAGCACTTTACAAAAAATAGTAAGCAACAATCGGTTTGTCCAAAAAGTCTAAAAAAACGGTTCCAGCTCGAGAGCGAAGCCATTGCGAAGCTATGAAACGCACCGCTCCTTTTTTTCCCCCAATTGTTTGTTACAGAAAAAACCAAAAAATGGTAAAAATGAAAACAATTTTTACCAATTTATTGCTGTCGTGTTCTTCGTTTTCAAAATTTTACTCACATTCCGCTCCCGAGAAGGGGAGTAAAGTTTCGCTTGCTATTCACATCATCTTTGATTGTATATAGGCAGGAGGGTTAGCGAAATATCCGAGACACAGCATGTACTTTCCCCTTATTTTTTGACAATGGAAATAAATTCACGCGCGCGTAGTGTCTTGACTTTGAGGTGTCATTCCACAATCAATTTTAAATTTTAAATTACGTTAGATTCGGCATGTCCTGAATTTTCAAACAAGCTATTACCAACAAAAAAATATTGATTTTTAGCCAAGTTATGATGCTGCACGTAAAATTTTATCAAGTGCCTGAAAAAACCGTACCAGATATGATAGCGACAATCAAAACCGTGGAGAGCTGCATCTGATTGGTATCAAAGCGTATGCAAAAGTACGGCACTGTTCTAAAAAAAAAAGGAGTTCTGATCAACTTGCCGTTTTTTCCCTAGAACTCCTCATGTTTGAAGGGGTTTTCTTGACTAGCCACCCCATGCAAATTATCCCCATGCACAAAAATACAGCTGCGCATGCAGGAAAACCCCTACAAATATAAGGAGATCTATGGTGAAAACGGCAAATTGATCAGAACTCCTTTATTTTTTTTAGAACCGTGCCGTACTTTTGCATACTCTTTGATACATATCAGACGCAGCTCTCCACGATTTTGATTGTCGCTATCATATCTGGTACGGTTTTTTCAGGCATTTGAAAAACGTTTGCATAAGAGCCCCAAAACTTGGCTTAAAATTAATATTTTTTTGTCGGCAATAGCTTGTTTGAAAATCCAGGACATACCGAATTCCATCGTTACAAAAGTTGCCATTAAAAATTAAAAATTGATTGCAAAATGACACCTCAAAGTCAAGACACTAACGCTCGTAATTTCATTCTAATTTTGCATTGTCCAAAGAGTACATGCTGTGCCTAGACAGTTAATACAAAAAAAAACAAAGAAAAAGAAACAAGGAAAGGAACTATAATTTGAATAAAGTACAAAAAACTGAAAAAAACAATCTATTTACATCAATTTCTGCGCGCAGTGTGCAATGTGCGCCGCAGCGAAAAATGCAGGGGGGGTATCGTTGTGGCAGACGCGACTCGCCCGCCAAATACACGAGACCAAAGCCGACAAACACATATGACAACCGCATCGTATACAATTTATGATGTGATCTAGCTAAAACAAAACTCTTTTATACAATTTTTTAGTATGTTAATTTGCAACAGATTTGTCATTGCGGCAATTGATAAAATTTCCATTGTCATTACACGCCTTCATAAATTTTGCATCTGACACTACCTTCCATTTCCATTTTTTTCCCCAAACGTTGCCAGCAACATGCAAGCGCACGCTGTCGCATACATATGAATGTGACTCAACAATTTTTTACTGCACAAGCATTTATTCTTAAAAAAATTATTTCGGTCGACATACAAACACGAAAAATTCAGGGGTAGATTACATGGTGGATGCAAAATTTGATTTGATTGGCTAATCACCACATAAGAAACATTGTTAGGGCGAAAAGGACTTGGTAGAAAGGAACCCAATTGTACTCACAGAAAAATCTGAAAGGGCAATATATTGCTTAGGATTTCTGGGAAATATATTGCCCCATTGTAAGGCAATTTGCCTTTACATAAGAAATATAATGCCTTTACTGAGGCAATATATTGCCTCGGCGAAAATCACAAATCGCGCTAGATTTTTTTCTTTGTGGTGCGAGGGGTAGAGGCAAGGACTGTCGAGCATGTAGTCTTCGGATCGAGCCCGATGGGTGTTAAATATTTTTTTCTGATTTAAATTTGATCAGATTTACGTTTAAAGTAATAATTACAGAAAAATAACAAACCCCTGCGGGTATATGGCGCACCCGATGTTTAAGCATAGGACGCGCAGGCTGTCTGGACTATCCTGCTCACTGTTGTCTCTAACTGGTTTTTCTCCGTTCAGAGCGCGTCGCACTCATAAAGAGGGGGTCTCCCGCGGCCCGAGCGCGCTGGTCGAATTAGTTGCAAAAAAAGGAATTTTGGGCCAAATTTGGATATTCTTACTTTTTCAAGTTAGAATTGTAATTAGGACAATATTTGAAGCATTTTGATATGTTTTTCAGAATTGTGGGACAATTTTTGATCAAAATCGAGTAGGGTTCGGAAGAAAAAATCCACGGATCTTCAAATTATAGATAGAAAGCTGAAAATTTCAGGGTAGACTAAAAACAAAATTTTCTTTTGAATGGCATACTCAGTTTTTTGATATCGAATCGATAAATGTCCTAAAAAACTGTTTTTTTCGGAAATTTGAAAAATGCGGAACTTTCTAGGACTTTGATCAAAAAGCGAATACTGCCGATCGAAAGAGCGGTATCTTTTTTATCTACTCTGAAATTTTCAGTCACTTACTATATCCCTGGGGCATACGGTAGCGATTCTTCCGAACCCTACTTGTTCCAACGCCTGAGGCTATGAGGTAATGCGCTGCAGAACAACGTGAGATAAAACATCTTGTAAGAAATTTTTCGGCCGACAAAACCGTGTAACTCCTGAATTTGTATCTATTTTTTTGGCTTCGCAATTTTAATTCGCGCAACATACACTCATTTTTGGTACCAATTTTCCGAAAATTTAAATCGAAAAAGGGGGGTCTGGGGGAAAATTCGCCATTGACACAGTTTTGGAGCGTTGTAGCATGAATCTTAACCCCAGACGTAGAAAGCCCTGCAGAATTCAAAAATTTTATTATTTTGTTTTTAAAAGTTCGAAAAAGTTCCAAAAAATGCTTTTTTTTCGAAAATTTGAACTTTTAGGAATTTTTCGGTCCAAATTAAAAGAAACGGATGTCATCATCGAATTTAGAATTCATTTTTACTCCTATACTGAAATTTTCAGCTATATTGCTTTCAAACTGAACGAATGGCGATTTTTCCCCCAGATCCCACTTTTTCGATTTCAGTTTTCGGAAAATTGGTACCAAAAATGAGTGTATGTTGCGCGAATTAAAATTGCGAAGCCAAAAAAATAGATACAAATTCAGGAGTTACACGGTTTTGTCGGCCGAAAAATTTCTTACAAGATGTTTTATCTCACTTTGTTCTGCAGCGCTTTACCTCATAGCCTCAGGCGTTGGAACAAGTAGGGTTCGGAAGAATCGCTACCGTATGCCCCAGGGATATAGTAAGTGACTGAAAATTTCAGAGTAGATAAAAAAGATACCGCTCTTTCGATCGGCAGTATTCGCTTTTTGATCAAAGTCCTAGAAAGTTCCGAATTTTTCAAATTTCCGAAAAAAACAGTTTTTTAGGACATTTATCGATTCGATATCAAAAAACTGAGTATGCCATTCAAAAGAAAATTTTGTTTTTAGTCTACCCTGAAATTTTCAGCTTTCTATCTATAATTTGAAGATGTGTGGATTTTTTCTTCCGAACCCTACTCGATTCCGATCAAAAATTGTCCCAAAATTCTGAAAAACATATCAAAATGCTTCAAATATTGTCCTAATTACAATTCTAACTTGAAAAAGTAAGAATATCCAAATTTGGCCCAAAATTCCTTTTTTTGCAACTAATTCGACCAGCGCGCTCGGGCCGCGGGAGACCCCCTCTTTATGAGTGCGACGCGCTCTGAACGGAGAAAAACCAGTTAGAGACAACAGTGAGCAGGATAGTCCAGACAGCCTGCGCGCCTTACACTCGCCCCTGTTTGTGCCACATGACATACCGGTCTGACCCTTCACCAAAAAATGTTGCCACGGATAAAATTCGCTGTGGGAGTTACCGATTTGCAAAACTGTGTACTCCCGCAACTCTCGACGCGAATTTTGCTACTCTTGGGCGCGCTTGGGCGAGCGCAGACTTGCAACTTCTTTCTTGTTTTTTCTTCGTTTTTATGACTTTTGCTTCTATTTGTTGTTGTTTTGCTTGTCTTTTGACGTATATTTTGTACTATGACTACTCATAGACTACCGTGGAACGACAAGATGACCTAACAGTGACTAGCAGCAACCTTGGTGAGTTTGGGAGGGGTGGAAAGATTTTTTGCGCTATCAAATGACATATTTAAAAAAAAATCGTTATATCGTGGCTTGGCAATGCTACTCTTCTGATCTTCCTTGTTGATAAGTTATTCAGGTTGGCGTTTGAGTTATGGGAATACTAGGCTGATGATAGGTTACCGATTTTTTTGATCGTTGGCGCTTCAGAACCGCAGTTTTTGCCAAGTCATGATAACTCGATGATTATAAAAACAAGTCATTTGTTAGTTTTTAATTGATTTTTCTATTACAGCGATACCTAATTCTTAACAGGTGAACACCAGGCATGAAAACGGGCCTAATTTTTAGGCCGGGCCGGCCCGAAATTATCCGTTCTATTTTTTTTTTTGAATTTTTATCCAAAAAATAGCAATTAATTGTTATACATATAAATTGCATAAATTACTGGATTTTACTGGAAATATCATGTTTTCTATCCGTAGATTTATGAATGTACAAATTCCAACAAACTTGCCTATTTGCGTTTTAGATTACGTCAATGGGTTGCACACTACCGTCGTCGAACCCATCATATATCCCTTATCATCCGGGTCAACGGACGTAACCGACGTCAGATTGCGTGGCGGTCTTTTTTTGTAAGTCTGCAGACTTCATGAAGTCTTTTGATGCCAACTTTGATGGAGAGTTGTTTTTTAGGCTACTTCAATTTCCAACCTATGCGCCGCGCCACTACGGTGCTGTTTTGGCCAACGAGGAGAAAAACTCGACAATTGTGACCAGATCTTTCAAGCCCACGGACAAGACGACAGGATCAGCTATGACCAACTTACTACATTGTTGGCATACTTCGTTTTCTCTCATTTGATTGTCATTTGTATTATTTGCTGTAATAATAATAAATACCGTACCTAAAACCGTGTCGAAGGGGGTGGATTGGGCCTAAAAAAGCAGCAACGAGAAAGGTTTCGTCACACTTTGCCAAGGATTTTCGCCTAGATGCGCTGCAATATGAGCCTTCGGTATTGCCCGTCGTGAGGCAATATATCGCCTCGGCTCAGGCAATGTACTGCGCGGCAATATGTTTTTCTAACACTCATGTAGATAAAATATTGCCTGCCAGCAGACAATACATTGTCTCTTGGCGAGCAATATGGGTAAAAATTTTTCTGTGAGTACTGATGACTTGCGCTGGCCGATGGCTTGTTTTCCACAATTTGATACGTGAAGGTCGAGTTTATGCAACCGGGCGAACGTTTTTTGAGACTATATTCGACGGTTAGCGTACTGCTGTTGATTTTGAAAACCGACAAATTCGGCCATTTTGACGAATCAATGGTAAAAAGATAATCCATGTCATTTGTTTTGTAGGCCTGTAGTCCCTTGTATATAATTAGCTTTGCTGAAGCTTGATTACCATAAATCATTGATGGACTTTTTACCAGAAAAAAAGTCATTGTTGACTCGGCATCTGTTTTAAACTCCGCATACTCATGGAGTAATTCGCAGGCGTGCTTTCCGGTGGATGGTAAGTGATGTGTTGACACGGTGGTAGTAATAATTGTTTTTGAATACTGCATGTTCTTTTCTCCTGCGGGTATGGATGCTGCGATTGGACACAAGGCGAACAATCTGTAAATCCACATTTTATACAACGTACACTCAAAGTTTCAAAAAAATCAACTTACAGCACAAAACAGGGAAACATCATTTCTTCCACAAAAAGTTTTAAGCATAGTGAACGTTTTGCTTGCAAATGATACAAAACAGCCGTGTTTGGTTTTAAATATGAACGATGATTAACCGATGGGAAAGTTTTTTTAAGATGGTTATTTGTGTTTGCCGAAGAAAAGTGCACACCATCAAAAATAAAAATGAATCATTTTTTTACATCTTGAAAAAACGTAACAATTTTTCCCCGTTTTTTATTGCGAAAAAATACACTTTTTTGATTCTACAAAACTTTTTTCAGCGAGCTGTTTTTTTATAGAAGCTTCTTTTTTTGTCGACAGAAAACAGTTTTCTTGACGCTTATACCGAACAAGATTCTATCCAAATTGGAATTTGAAAATCAAACAAGAATAGAAGGTTAGGAATAACAATATCGTACTTGATCGAGAAGGTTTAGAACAAAAATCAAGCGGGGATAGCGGTGTTGCGTTTGAGAAGAAGAATGAATTAATTTGAGCAAATTTTAAAACTTGACAATCATAAAGTGTCAATGTTTTCAGATTTTGAGGCAGTTAGGGAACAGGACATGCAAAGTTAGGGGACTTGACAGAACATTTACTTACAATTTTAGTATCAGAAGCAGGACGCGGCTGGGAGCCAGGTAAGAGGTTTTGCATTGTTTTTGTAGTTTTTTTTGACGTCGGTGGTGGTTGCAGGAGATGCAAGAAATTTAGTGTGAAGATTGCTTTGCTATGTATAAACATAGTAAATACATTACTACAAGCAACAAACCATTTCGACGGTAAATACGACGCACCATCTATTTATTTACTCACGTAATTATAATATATGTATATGTACTTTTTTTTTTACTTCTCTGCGAACGAAACACTTATAGGTTGTTCACACAGCATTTCAACACATGACTAAAAATGCAGTAGAGCCACGACATCTCTGTTTGTTATCCCTAACATTTGATTTTTTTTAGGGATAAGAAGCAATTTACATTATCATTATTAACCAAGGTTTCCCTCCCCCTATTATAATCATTGTATTTGCATTATTAACTCCATGTACATTTTGTTGATAATTTTTGTTTTTCGTCCAGTATGATGCAGCGTGTCTGCATTTGTACCTATCAATGAACGGCACGTAGAAATAAAAAAAAGTATGATCGCTCAAGCATTTATTTGCATAAAAAAGGCATTTTGGTTAATTTACAATCACCATAGAAAAAACATTGTTACGATGAAAATTGCTTGGTAGAAAACAACACAGTTACATTTATGATTTGGGCTGAACGACGGCTCGTTTTCCACGATTTCATATTCAAAGGCCGAGTTTTTGCAGGTGGATGAATTTTTACGTAGGTAATATTCGACTGTCAAGGCGTTAGATTTGATGTGAATATAGGAAACACTCGGCCATTTTGTCGTATCAAAGCATCGTAAATGTCCTTTTATATTGTCTTCGTACGCGTGTAGTCCTTCGTAGACGTAAAGGATTGCATCTGGTTTTGATGACTGATCGCCATCGATCATTGCCGGGCTTTTGATGAGACTAAACGTCAGAGTTGATCCGGCTTCCGTGACGAATTCAGAAAGTTCGTGAAGCGCCGTGCATACGTGACTTGCGTTCGAGGGTGAATAATGTGTTGACGCGTTGGTAGTAATATTTGTCAACGAATACTGAACGTTCATTCCTACTGGGGGCACGGATGCTGCGATTAGACTTAAGGCTAGGAATCTGTAAATCCGCATTGTACAGCGTACGATCAAAGTTTCGAAAGAAATCAACTTACAGCATGAAACAGCGAATCATTTTTTCTCGCACCGCAAAAAGTAGATATTTTCAGAAAGTGAAAGTTTTGCTTCTTCTTTGAGTCTAAATATGAGCTGCTTTCGGCTTCTAAGGTAAATGATGCGTAACCGATGATAAAGCTTTTTTCGATAGTTCTTGTTGTTCGCCGAAGAGCGCGTCATACACAGACTCAATGTACCAGAAATAAAAATCTAACACTTACACTTTGAAAAATGTTTTACGTTTTTTTCTCCCTTTTTTTTAAATGTGTGAAAAGTGTTCGTTCGAAAATTGCATTGCAAAAAAGCCATATCAACCATTTTTACAAACGCAAGAGAATAAATAAAAAACTGGAATGAATGACGAAAAAATTATCAGAAAGTAAGTTCAAATGGTGCACCCCGAATGGTCTGCATCTATAACAATGCGCAAAATTGTCGAATGAAACGCGCAAATGGCCTAAAACAATCTTTGAGACATGCCTGATCATACCCAAGTGACCGTTAGCATAAGGCTTCAGGGTGGTTTTTTGAACATGACTTCTTGCATGCGCGCGCTCACTCGCGAGCGCTTGTTTTTTGGCTATTGTTTTGCACGGTTTTTGACCGAGCTGAAGCCATGAAGGGGCCAACTTCACTAAATTGGGTTTATGGGAAAATTTTTGGGTTTGGTATGCAAGATGCAGAAAAAAACGGACTTTAATATAACGTAATCATTTCTTTACTCCTCGGAGTTTTATATTTCAATTTTTTTTAAAGTTGTTACTTTTGTACACTTTTTTTACAAAATTTTGTTGGCAAATAAAAAAAAAACGTAATTTTGTCAGCAAAATTAAAAAATACAATTCAAAATAAACTCATTATTTATTTTTCTCGACATTTGTGTTACATATACATAAATCAGACATTTACACCTACGTGGACATCATTTGTGCCTCCTAATATCTGGTCTAATGATAACTAACCACTGAGTAATGGTGAAATAAATAAATAAATAAAATACATAAATCACAACAATTTTAAAATGCCAAAACTCAAAAATAAATATCATGAATATTATTACAAACATTTGCAATCTCAATGAACAATTTTGAAATCAGTTGTTTATCCCATAACAGCACCATCAAGTGCCCCAATGACAGTGCCTTCCAGGGCCCCCCCAATGGGATTGCCAAACTGTGCACCTTCCATGGCACCGACTTGTGAGCCAATAATTGCTCCTGGAAGAATTCCACTACCCGGAATAAGGTATTGGCAGGTCGCGAGAATGATTAGGCAGGCAAAAAGTATCACAAAGTTGATCGGAGACATTTCTTGTACGCAGTTAGTTGGGTGTTGATTGATCAGCCAAGTGTTGTTCTTCCCTTTTATACATACACCTGGATAGAAACCGTAAAACAACTTGATTTATCGACGGTCACAGCGAGACGCTACTTGCTGAACTGAACCCCTTGTTTGTGTTTTTTTGTTGTTGTGTTTTTTATACGTATCTGTGACAGTTTTCTTGTTGCTATGTAATTGGCGAATTGGATATTGTATGTATACATTTTGTACTATGAATTTCATAGTTTGGTGACGGTTCTCGGCTGAAAGAAAGTTTGAAACACAAGAAATTAAAAATGAAGCATCTGAAACCAATTTACTGGTTTTTTTTGCAATTGATCATCGGCTGTCGTCCTCGTCGTCGGAACGATAACAAAAGATATTTATTTACACGTGCACATGCAATATTTGTGTTCAAATGACTGATTCATAAGCCATTTCAGTCAATGGCAGTTTTGCAAGATATTCACTTATAGGATGCTAGCAGAATTAATATACACCATTTTCCAGTTATCCCAAATAAGAATTGACACAAAATATTGAATGCCTATATTCATCAACGTATCAACAGTTAATTTTTGACCCGAAAGATAATTCGTTCGTTTTCAAATTTCTTATCTCAAACGTTTTTTTTAAATAATTCTTTACCCCATCAAACATTATTATCAAACATTACTGTAAACAGTTTATTTCAATCACAATCAAAAACACAAAATTCAAATTTCATACAATTTTTCATCCCATAACTGCTCCATCCATACCGCCAACAGCCGCTCCTTCAATCGCTCCACCGATTGGGTTGCCGACTTGTGCTCCTTCGACTGCTCCAACTTCTGCTCCGATGGCTGCTCCTTGACCGAATCCACCGCCGCCACCCATGTATTGGGCTGTTACAATCGCCAATAGACAGACAAAAAGTGCAAAGAAGATAATCAGTGATCTAGCAGTGGCCATGTCGAAACAAGAACGTAATATACAAAATCAGTTGATAGGAAGAAAAATATTTTTGCTTTTATACATACCCCATGAATCGGGGCAAACATGTTTGTTTTCTATTTAAATTAAGGAATCTGTATCATGGGTGATACATACGTATAATTGTTTTGTTGATTTGTAAGTTGTTATTTTTTTTTTGGGAAAAACAACAACTTTTTTGGAGTATGATCAGCTAAATATTTATTCATATTTTTTGATTTTTTCAAGGTGTTGCATCGCGCTCGCTCATGCTCGCGCGGGCGGCTCGCTCACGGACTTGAGCGGGCCGCTCAATGAATTTGAATAGCGGCCGCTCTCGTGAGCGCCCGCTCACGCTCAGGATGTAGCGGCCGCTCACCCGCTCTCGGGAGCGGGAGCGGCCGCCCAAGTCAGATTTCAAGGAATAAGCGGACGCTTATATTTTTTTCACTGAAAATAAGCAATCCATGAAATTTTCTGTTGAGGAATCAAGATTTTTTGCACGACTTGAAATTGATGATACCCATTAAAACAGAAACCCTGGTCATCGAAATTGATTTTACCAAATTGGCTCCGAAAAAGTCATTTTCTCAAAAAATTGCCTGGATTTTTCGTCGCTAATGTACGTATTTTTTTTGGTTTTAAATAAAATACTTTTTTCAAAATGTGCTTGGCACAGATTTTTTTGACGTTAGACACCAGGGACAATGCAACAGCCGAATAACAGTTATTCAGTATAAATATTTTGTATGTTTGAAAGCAATCGATGCGTTACTCATGTCCGATTCACCAATCAAACCAAGATTGATTATGGCTGCTTCTTTAAACGGCAAAATTTTTGATGGATTTATTGGATATTTGTTCATTCGATACGGTAAAAATCCATTCGATACAGTGAAAACACAAGCTCCAAAATTTCATCGTTATGTATCAAATAAAAATTAGTGATTGTGAGGGGTTTTTTTCAATCGTGCAGACTTTTTAGTTTCTAAAACAAAATCAAAATATGGATTTCGCGATGATTTTTTTTCAGTTTTAGACAAAATGTGTGAACAAAAAATAATAAATAACATTTTTCTAAATAATCTTATTTATCCAGGAAAGGGTGCAAGAAAACCGTTATGCAAAACAAAAAACGGGAACTACTTTTTTTCAATGTATACTCGAAGAAAAACAATTTTTTTGCAATATTTTGTTTGTTCGGGGCCGAATGTGATTTTTTTCAACAACTTTAAATTTTTGTTTCGACAAAAACATCATTATGTTCGACAGCTTGATCACCACAACAACAAAATTAATAATTAATTCTTTATTTCAAGAACTTGACCACTATATACAGACAAATTGTTTCTTTTTTTCTTAAAAAAAATCGTGACAGGTTGGCACGTTGTTTTTGCTGCAGGAAAAGGTGAAAGAGAGAACGATGTGAAGAAGAAAAAAAAATGCTGCGGCGGTTGTTGTCAATAAACTGCAATTCTGTAGACCTAGAGGAGCTTAGCCTGACGATCGAGCCACTTGTTCATCGATGTCTCGATCTTGGTTTGATCCTGATCGTTGAGCTTGGCCTGTTCCTTGCGACGAACAAATCCGGTTGGCAGGCTGACGGCAGCAGCGGGCCACGCAGCGGCAGCGCGTAGGGCTTCAGGCCAGTTCTGGGGCACGGGAGGCACGTAGTTGTAGAAGGGAGTCGCCGGACGCCAGGCAGCACCGTACGTCGACCAGACAGGACAGCAGAAGTAGGGTCCGATGTCGACGGAATTTGTCGCATAGCAGTAGGATTGGGGCGGACACTGGGGCCACGGGCGCTTGGGGTCGCTGGAAAAAATTATGATCATAAAAATAAACGTCCAGTTTAAATTATTTATGCATGTATATGTATTATACTTACCATTCGATGGGAAGGGATGGACCACCGGGGCACTGTCCGACGGGGTTGACAACAACTCCCGGAGCAGGGGCCACAGGGACGGCGGGGGCGATGTACTGGCGCTTCTTCAGCGGGGCAGAAGCAACCGGGGCGACTCCGGCTTCCACTACTTCTGAAAATTTAAAAAAATGTGTTTCACAAATTCAGTTATTTTAATTTTTTACATCCGAACAGAAACCAAAACTACAGAAAAAAAAATTTTAATAATGAAAGCAATTTTTTTAACTGTAAAAAAAACACAAACCTTCATACTGGGCAACGATAGCACCAAAATTGGCAACTAGACAAATAAAAACAATTGTAGCTCCTCGATTCATGACGAAAGATGAAACTGTAGTCGCTGCACCGCTTCTCTGGGATAGTTTGTGTGTGAATGAATTAGTTGTACATAGTCCCTTAAATAAGGCAAAATTTTAGCGATGACCAGGTAGTAACAGTCTTGATGATGGTGATTGACTCCGCCTGCTACCGCGCCTGATGTGAGGCCAATAACGAGAACGAGAATGAGGACGAAAGCCGAGACGGACGGTGATTCCTGAATTCCTGGATGACCGGTTAGTAAATATTTTGCTTCTCATCAGGCTGCTGGAAATTTTTTGAAATGGATGGATTGCGCTTTTCTGAAGGAGAATGTATGCGCGTATGTGTGTGTGCATGCGTGTGTCTTTCATTCTTACCCTGTGGCCCGTTTTGCACCTAAGAAGGTTTTTTTGCTTCCGATGACTTCCCAGGAGGAGGGGGGGGGGTTGGGTGCAGGGACTGTGAATGGTTTACGTTCTCTTTTTCGCACACTCCGACATTCACACACACACACACACACACACACACACACAAACTCAGAGATAATCCAGACAAAATAGCGACAGATTGACGGATTGGTTTGGTTTTATGTAACCCGTTTGGTTTGGATTTATCAAGCCAGAACTTTTTTTCCTCATTTTTTTTCTTTAAGGAACTTCGTTCGACATTTAGCATGTTACTGTCGGATGAAATGCTAATTGCTTAATTTAGAAAAAAAAACATTGTTCTTGAAAAAAATAAATCGTCCCAGACACCTGTACAAGTACATAAAACTTGCAAACAACCATTCGACAACTCTACAGTTATCTTGCAAAAAAATTCCATGTTTGTTTTGGATGCACTTCAACATTTTTGTCACACTATGTATTTACAATCAGGAAGTCAATGATCCATTTGTTCATTCTTTAGACAAACAAAAAACAACAATACAGATCTCCAAATATCCGTATACGATACATATGTGATATTTGATCGCTAAATTTCAAGTGTTTCCTGTACTTTTAGGAAATAAATATATAGTAAACATTTTACAATGAATTGCAACATAGTTTTTATTGCATACTACTTTTTTTAAGTTCATTGAGAAAAAGGTGTCATTCTTTATTTTAACTTAAAAGTTAAATGCCAGCCGGCTCACTCAGTTAATTTACATATAGTGTGGAGAACTTCCCTCCGTTCCACAGCGGAACGGGCCACGCGAGGGAAGCTTCACAGAGAAACCGAGAGTTAGTAGGAAGAATTTATTGTCAGTACGTACAGAAACGTAAGGGTAAGAGTAAGGAAGTAAGAGTTCTTGTGAAAGGAAAGGAAAACAACGTATATATAGAGAAATTGCTGGAGTTATGTAGATTTCGCGTTGGTGTTGAACCGCGTTCGCGAAGAATTCGCGACATATAGTATAAATATAAAATGGTGCCAAAATAATTTTTGCTATGTCCGTACTACATTACATGTGCCAGTGTCTTTGGCGCAAGCGATGTTTTTTGACAACATTAAGAAATTTTGCAGTTTTTTTACATATTGCATGATTTTTTTTCATAACAAAGGCGCGCAAACAGTTAGAGAGATAGTGAAGAGTATTAAGATCGCACGAAGTTCAATGCGACGGCAACAGTTTATTTAATTAGGAAACTTTCCGCCGCCGCTAATCAGTCTAAAAAAAATTTTTTTTTTTAATTTTTCTTAAAAATTATTATTTTTATTAAAAATTATACATATTTAAGAAACTGTTTTTTACGTTTCGTACCAGAGACCAGTTTATCCATCCTCATACATGAGTTTAGACCATTGTATCATCGTACAAACTTTTTATTGCAAAAAAATTTGTTATTATGAGAACAGTTTCATTTAGCTTCTTTTTGCTTTTTTTTGCTTAAAAAAAGTTGAAATGTATCCAATTTATCAATATTGAAATACAATTTGAGTGCATTGATGCACCTGACTTCCTTCCACGAGGGGATCTCAACTTTAGCATACATACATCCGAGAAGGGAAGTGTCTTTCTTGTGTGCATGCGTGTGCGCAAACTGACAAACAAACAAATATTTAGTAGATACTAGAAAGAAGAAACTGGACTGGTCAAGCGGACGACGACGGATGTAATGGATCTGAGAAGAGGCGAAATCAAGTCGTCTCATCACCACAGTTTTCATCATCATCATTCTCATCATCGTCGTCGTGAAAGACAGTGGTGTCGATGGTGCAATACGAGACATCCGAAAAAAACTGTTATAAGCTCCTTTCTTTTCGCTTCCGTTTGCTGTAACCGGGAAGCCCGAAAGAAGATAGAAGAGGATCACTACTACCTGTTTACCCAAACGGGGATTTGAAACTTGATGCACATAAAAAAATAAAGACGTAAAAATTTGGGGACTACAAAAATTTTTGCTAATTGTCGTCCATGGTAATGTTGACTTTCAAAATAAAATAAAATATTTACTATTAAGAAAACTGCTGGCATGACAAAAACGTTGTTATTGACGATTTTGGAAGGTACAAACTTGTAAATATTTAACAAAAGAAACATTAGTAGTTGGAACATTTTTTTAATGGAAGTTTTATTTCATAAGGTTCCCCAAGTTGATTGAACAATATTTTTATTCTTTCTTTTTAATTTTACTATGCTGAAAAAATATAAATCATAGAAACATTTTTTTCAGCATTCATTAGATAAAATGGAAATTTATTTATGGTGATTATCGTACAAACAATTTTCACTGAGCTTTTCCAGTATTAATTTAGTATTTATTGTGGAATTTTAGTAAAATACGATCAAAATTTAGTAACCGTAGTTATAAATTTAAATATGACATTTTTATAATTCGCTGCGAGAAAAACATTTCATGAAGATGATGTACAATTCCAGTTTTATGAACTTTTCAAATTTTAGATACACCTTGGAAATAATATATTTAGTAAATAAAATCGACTAATCGCTGGAAAAAAACAATGCAATTATAAACGTGTGTTCAATCAAAAATACCGTTATAAAAAAAACATTTAAAAAAAAAACTCAAAAAAGGTAATGCGCAACTTTTATTACAGTTTTATCATAAACAACTCCAAAAAGCACATTAGTGTGCTAATTGCAGACAAATTTTAACTGAAATACAAAGTTTTTAAAGTAAAATGAAATCTGGTTTCAAAAATAAAATCTGCATAAAATCTAAATTCAGTTAAAAAAAACTAATCTTCGTTGGTCCAAATTTTATTAGCATCATCAATGTTAATCACCCAATGCTACAAATACTATGATTCATCAGACAATGAAAAACAAAAACAAAACTGCAATGAAGTTGATTGTCATAAGATCGAGATCAATCAATCTATCAGCCGACAACTTGCCTAACGATTGAATGGATGCATAAACGTCTTTCGTCCCATCAATAACAAACTTCAGTCAACGTTGGAACAAAAAATATCATACTAAGACTTAGCAAGTATGACCTCGGCGCCTTCAAAGACAAAAAAATGATTTGAAATGCACAATCGTTGGTTGTTTGTTATTTTCTTTTGATTTTAATATTTTGTAAACTGGTAAACGTTGGTCAATTCCGACATTTGTTTATTATTGATATTTATAAAATGTGATGTTACTATTAGTTACTTTTAAATTCAACAACTAAATTAAATTTCGTATTTTGTGATTTTAAAAACTGGTACAAACAACATGATAATTGTTATAATAAATAATTTTAATAATTAAAATTTTTTAAAATTATTTTTTAAAATTAAAATTTTTTTATCACTGCTTAGTTTTGAAATTTGGAAACTACATTTTTAACATAAAAAATGCTCACATCTTGGGTTCAACAAAATTTGTAAAAAAAAAAATCCGCATATTGCATGCAACATGCAAAAAAATGTTTGACTTTTACGGTTAACAAAAAAATAACTGTGTTTCAGTTTCACAAGTTTTTTTTTAACAATCACTGATAGGAAGCAAGTGTTTATTCGCTCTCTGTTTTACCTTTGGCCTTTGTTTTTCGCCAACCAAGTCTCCCTCAATTAATCTTCGTCTTCCAACATACATACCTTTCCGCGGATTTACCCTTCCCTATTTTTTCAGAGTCAATCCGCCAGCTGCCAGTCAGCAAGCCGGTTATAAAACGATTTCTTTAGTTCGTACTTTTGTTAGGAACAATAGAAAATTTTTTTGGTTAAACAAGCTGAATTTTTTTTATCTCACTCTCAGTCTAGTAATCTCTCTGATCGTGAGTTGCGATCGTGTAGTCTCATCCCTTTCATATTACACGGATCGCTCGCTTTTGAGTTGAGTTCGTTTTTTTTTCTTGAAGTTGAGTAGGGTGTCACTGTGGCTAGCATCATCTACATCTTGGGGAGGGTGACTCACAGACTGAAGAGGTGGACAAATCAGATTGCGGTCAGTTATGTTGGTTGTACAATACTTTTTGGTCGCTGTTAATTACACTGTTCACGTGCATAGTTAATTTATTTTTCAGATCTTGAGCGTTGATTGAGCCGTCATTGACCCGTGAATATACGGAAAACAATGCACTATCGACAGCTGTTTCTTGCAGCTTTTGTTGGCGTGCTGTTTGTAGTCAGAGGCAATGGTAATATTTTTTGTTTAACTAGAAATTTCGTTTTTGCGTAACATAATTTTTTTATAACTGTCGTATTCACTTAGTTTTCCATTAATTTCAATGTTTTTCAGCCAGCACAGGCCAAGGCATTGAAGATGTCGAAGGCTCGGCTAACAGCGAAGTAGTCACTGTCCACCGCATCGCTCGCCACCACAAAAATCCCCAGGACCACGCTCATGACCACATTAGCCCCGCGACAAATTCTCCCATCAACCTCCGCGTCAAGCGAAACGGCAACATCGATGACATCACGGAAGGCGATGAGGTAGCCATCGACGGAGCAGCGGCCGTTCGTTCAAATGTGCCAACACAAAAGCCACAAATTGGAAGCGGAAGCCAAGTCGGTGGATCGGGCATCGGACACGGCGCTCGAGGCAGTCAGAGCCAGGGTATCGGTTCGGGAGCACATGGAAGCCAAAGCCAGGGCATTGGCTCAGGTGTCGGCACATCTTCGTCCTCCTCCATCGGAAGTGGCACCCGTTTGGGTCAAAATCCCTCTCTTGGAACCGGTGCATCTCTTTCGGTCACCCAAGCTCCCGGAATTGGCTCCGGAGCAGAAACCCAGGTCCTACAGCGATCCAAAGAACTCGGAGAACTTCGACGATTCAAGCGCGGAATCTCGAGCTCACCTGCCACAGTTGACTTCTCAGATGTCCCAGTTGACACTCTCACTCGTACCAAAGAAGTCTCCGAGCTTCGTCGTTTCCGTCGTGGAGTTCTCGAAACAATTCCCGAAGTTAACGAATCCGATGTTCGTGTCAAGCGTTCCCCGCCTCCCCTCGTCGGTGGATCCACGGACCCGGTAGCCAACCAGCAGACCCATAAAGTTGTCATGGATCACGCACACGTTGAACTCGCAAAATCACGCCCACGTCGACTTTCTGAGTACAAATCTTTTGACAACGATTACACAAAAGAGTGCAACTCGTATTACGGTCGTATTATTTGCTATCGTCTCTACTCCAACCGTAATATCATCCCTTCACCTGATTACACCTGCTGGCGCGCTTTGGATGGCCGTCGTAATTGCACTGAGCTTGAAAGTGTCCGATTTCTCAGATCTGAAGGCATCGATTTCGAAATTCGTGCCAAGAAAAGTGATACACCAACTGTTGGATACAACGACGGATACGGTCAAACCGATGAGTCTTCGTTTGACTTTGGCAAGCTTTTCGGACGTCGCGATGAAGGAGAAGAAACTGAAATGGCCGAGACTAAAGTTGACAACATTGGCGAAGTCACCGATGTTGCTGGATACTACGATCCTTACAACATTCAATCGGGTATGCAGGATAAAAACTGAATACTTCAAAAATTATGGTTTCTTAAAAACCAAACAAAAAAATTTGTTACTAAATATTTTTTTTGTTTCAGGCCACCAAGCCACGGACCCTGACGCTGCACTCGTCCGTGTCAAGCGCCCTCCTCCAGAGCCCCTTTCCGATTACTAAATAGACAATGTTGTTGTCAATTTTTAATGTAAATAACTACTACTTACTACATGACAAAGTATTATCTCGTATTGTTTAAGTACATTGAACTATACCAATTTGATTATAATCATAATAATTTTATTTGTAACCACAATTATTATTTGTTTTCATTTTTTTGAATAAATTGAACGGATCTTGTTTGTTTTTACGGTCTTGATTATGCTTAAAAAACTTCTTTATGAATATTTAGTAAATAATATTTATATAAAAATGACAATTGTCATTGCGAAGATACTCAATAGAAAAACAGCGAAGATGAATTACGGTACATTTTATAATACATAGATGAAATACTTTCCAAGGATTTTGATCTGTTTTTCGAACACCGGAATGAAAACACAGTTGAAATTAAATATTTAGAAAAAACTGGAAGAAGCAATGCTTGTTTTAAAGTACATATTTTTGCAAACTGGGGGAAAAGCGACATTTTATCAGTGTCAAACTTGTTCAATGTTTTTTGTATCCCTAACCGTTTGAATACAATTAATCATTAAATTTTATTTTAAACTGTCGAAGTGTTTGGATACACAGATATCCAAGGGTGTCAATCCCGGCCTGACAAAAGTTCGGCCGTTGACATCCTTGCAGATATTTATAACATCAAATGTGATGGCCATCAGATGTTCGACATTTCTGGAAATCTTGTTAACTGTAGTACAGTTTTTCAGTCGCATAATGATCAACGCTATGATTTTGAACATTGAAACATACTTGCCATTTAGATAAAATGTTTTTCAATTCTGCTCTGTATTTTTGTGGATGATGTAAACAGAAAGATTAATTTTTTAAAATATTCAGCATGTCGTTTTTTAACTGAAAACGATTTCCGTTTTGCGGAAAAACATAGGCTGGTTTTTTAAGAAAACTGTGCAATTAACTGCATTAGCTAGCATTCATTTAAACAATATATTAGTACATAGTAGTAATCAATTTTTTTAAAAGCAATCATCGTAGCACTAAAAAAATGCTTTAGCATGTTTTTTTTTACTCAAAGCATATGTCTGCGAAAACACACATGTTTTTGGGCAACGAAGGTCAATGGATGCTTAACTTTATAGATTTTTTGCGAAAAAATAAAACGCCATGATTAATTAACTTTGATATCAATCTCGCATTTCTCGCTGCGGGTTGTTGAAAAAAGGGAGTGTTTTTCACTGGCTTTGTAGTTCAAGCGTTAATTTTTCAAAAATTTTGGGGCGTCCTGACTCTCCGGTCGATCAATTAACGAGAGTGGAAAACAAAGAAAGAAGAGAAAAAAGTGGTCAGTAGCGATCATTTTGGTTGTTGATTGCGGGTGGACTCGAAAAAAGACGCGCGCTTGGTCAAAAAAGACAAAAAAGAGAGATGGAAGTGATGATCAAAACCGGTTCGGTTCATTTCAATCAGTTGAGTTGTCTTAAACTGGATGTACCTGACTTTTTTAATAAAAGAAATTGAACGTATGTACGAGTCGTGTAAGAATTCATAATTATCACCATTGTGGTTTTTTGATTTGCGCCTCTTCCAAGGCCCCACATTTTTCCCAAATTCCCATAAACGTGCGTGTTCGCCAAAAAGTAATCTTCCATGTTGACACGTATCTTTGCAACTTGGATGACCACCTTCTTTTTTTCCCCTCGGGGTCCTAAAAAAACAAAACTGGTAATACTCCGCATGTTTTCTGTTATCAAATTTATGAGTTGCATAACTTGTTTTCACCCGAAATAAATACAAACCACAAGAATTACCAAATCACAATTTCTGTGTTTGTGTGTGCATGAATTTTATGGCCCAATATTTTTTTCAGGTTAACGTTTCTAAGTATTTCCACGCCCACAAAATTGTGATTTCCAGTAATTGCGTGGGTATCATTTGATCACCATTTTGCACACCGTGGTCGAGTTGTTTGCCGGCATGCCGGAGCGAGTCGCAATTATCGGAGCTGGAGTCAGTGGACTCGTAGCGACAAAACACGCCTTGGAGTATGGATTTGTACCGACGACCTTTGAGAGACGTGATGGTATTGGTGGACTATGGTATTATTCGGATGATCCGAAAGGTTTGTTTTTTTAACTGTAAATAGTAAGCATTTTTTTCTCTTTTGAGAAAAAAAGTTTGATTAATATTTTTTGCAAAAAAACACCTTTTTTCATAAAATTTTTACTTCAGTAAAAAAATTTAATCAAAACTATAAAAAATATCTGAACCTGTTTTAAAGAATTTTAACTTTTATCAAATTAACTGTCGTCAAAATATAGATTAATAAAATAGATTCAAAAATCAATATTATTATTTTCTGTATTTAAATTTGTAAAAGTTATCTGCACATCAAAATTAAAAAAAAAAAATGTTTTCAGGTATTGTAAATAGGTAATTTTCGACAAAAAACAAAAAAAAAGCATTTATATTTATAGGAAATGAAAAAAAATAGTTGAACAAAATTTTTCTTTTTCAACTTTTGTTAGCAAAATCAAAATAAATAACTGTTGTTAAATCCGTCACGATTTTAGTCCGCAGCGTGTCCAACTCAACAACTACTCTGACTTCAAAGGAACTCTTTGCGCTCAGCGATTTTCCACCCCCTGATCAACTTTCCACATTTCTGCATCATTCCGACGTCCTCGCCTATCTCAAATCTTACGCCGATCATTTTAAACTCACAGACCGTATACAGCTAAACACTGAAGTAACCGCCATCAGGAGGGCAGATGACTGGCAAGAATCTGGCCACTGGCTGGTCACTTTTGTCGACGGCACAACCGGCAGCCTTCACACTGAAAAATTTGACGCCATCGTTATGGCTACCGGAATGTACGCCAAGCCAGCGCGACCTTTTGAATTTCGAATGGAACAGGAATTTTCCGGACAAATCAGTCACGCCGGACAGGTAAAATCTGTCGCTGGATTCAAGGATCAGGTTGTTGTGCTCGTTGGATTTGGTAATTCGGCGGTACAACTTGCGACTGATCTGGCTCCAGTTGCGAAACAGGTTTACCTGTCCACTCGAAGGGGATCGTGGCTTGTACCGACGCTCAATGCCCGCGGGCGACCGTGGGATGAGGCTTATGCTACGCGTTTTGGATCTTGGATTCGACAGTTTACACCGAGGGCGGTCAGAACACTGATTTGGGAGTCTTTTCTTAATTCGAGATTTGATCACGTGGCTCATGGTGAGTGGAGGAAGGATTTGTAACTTCAAAATTTTTTTTTTAATTTTTTTAATTTTTACTAAATTTTTTTTTTATTTTTAATTTTATTTTAAATTTTTTTCAATTTTTTTTTCAATCTTTTTCAAATTTTTTTTTTCAATTTTTTTTTAAATGAAAGAGACTTTTAAGTCTTTTTTAAGTTTAAAAAAAGTTTAAAACTTTTTTAAACTTAAAAAAACAATTTTAAGTTTAAAAAAGTTTAAAAACATGTCCGCGTTGACAAACTGTTATATAAAAAGTGGGTAACCAACTTTGTTTTTTTTAGGAATCCAACCGGACCACCACTTCCTAGCAGCAAACAAAACATTTGCCAAACACGGAATTACCGATTACCTCGCAGATGGTCGCGTAAAAATCGTCAAAGAATTGCTATCATTCACCGATTCTGGCGTCGAGTTCATCGATCACACTTCCGTTTCCCAAGTCGATCACGTTATTTTCTGCACTGGATACGCATTTGATTCATCCATTGTCGAAGAGGGAAAACTTGTTTTTGTACGCGAGAACGACTTTCACCTGTACCAACACATGTACCTCCCGGAATTGAACGATATCGCAGATCACAACAATTTTGCGTACCTCGGACATGTTCAGCCTTCGGGAAGCTTTTTTGCCGTCGTTGAGATGCAAGCCAGATTTTTCTTTGATGTGTTATCGGAGAAAACTGAACTCCCGCCTCCGCTGATTATGAAAAGTAAGCTGGAGGCAAAAAGATGCGAAATGTCGCTGAATTACGTAAAAACTCGGCGGCATACTCAGATTGTGAGTTTTTTTGTTTTTTTAATGGTAACTGATCCTGATGAACGTTTTTCCTCTGAATATTTTTTACAACTTTTTTGAAGTTTTTTTTTGTGAAATACATAACTGCACTTGTCATTATTTGTCGAAAAAAAAAATAAAATACAAAAATTATAATTTTTTTTGTCATAACTGATCCTATTTTTCCAGGAAGACTACACAACCTACACCGACGACCTTGCCGGTCAAATCGGAGCTCTTCCCTCGATTATCACTCTTCTCCGCCAAAATCCCCGTCTGGCACTGCAGTACGTCTTTGGCCCCGCCCTACCGTACCATTACCGCCTTGAAGGCGAACACGCGTGGCCGGATGCCGCTGCCGCCATCTCGACGTCTCGCCAACGCATGAATCCACGCGGCGAATCTCGCATGCCTTCTCCCTGTCTCATTCTTGGCATCTTGCTGCTCGTTTTTTACCTTTGGCTTCATCACTGGTAGAAGAGTATGCATGGAAACTGCGGTTTTTGTGTTAGACAAATATTATAAATAAATTGCCTAAAAATTTATCTAAATGGAAGGCTTAATCCGTGTTGTGCCATCGATTATCATTTTTAACCTTTCCGCGCTGCACTGTATTTAAACACTGTATTTATGTTTGTTGCGTAAACATGTAACAAAAATAAATAAATAAATACAGTATCAGAAATGTTGCTTCAACTTCTTTTTAAATTACTACTTAACTGCCTTCCAATATGTCATGTATTAAGTTAAAAAAATATTTGTTGCATATTTTTTTTCTTCTATTTACTATTTCGTTTAAAAACGGCACCAGAATTTTACAGCACATTAATTTTAAATTTAAATAGACAGTTACTCACAGAAAAATTTGAAAGGGCAATATATTGCTCAGGATTTCTGGGAATACAATGCCTTTACTGAGGCAATATATTGCCTTGGCGAAAATCACGAATCGCGCTAGATTATTTTTTGTGATCTAGTGCGCGAGGCGTAGAGGCAAAGACTGTCGGATGGGGGTAAAACATTTTTTTCTGTTTTAAATTTAATCTGCTTTACGTTGTGGTGCAATTGAAAAAAATGTTGCCACGGATAAAATTCGCTGTGGGAGTAACCAAATTGCGAAAATCGTCAAAAACTTTCAAGAGCAGATATTGTTTTGATGTTGTACAACTTTCTGAATTCAACAAAACGTGTTTTTTTAACAGTGTGTTAGGTATTTTTACGCAATCGATTTCTTTTTATTTTTGAGAATGTAGAAACTGAAGTGCCAAAAATTTTTATTTTGTTCAGTGTGTACAATGAGTGTAGATTGTAAAATAAATTAAAAATAAAAGATTCCGCATTATTTTTGTAACGTGTTTTATTTATCACAAGAACTACACATAAAAGAAAAAAACAATATGGGATACTGATAAGATGATCCACGTTCCCAGTACAGTTTGCTCATGAAGTCGCTCAACAGATTGATTTCCACGCGCTTCCGATTTTTCGAGTTGTTGAATTCCATTCAGAAGACTTTTCCGTGTTTCAGCTCTGAAGCGCAGAACATCTGGATGCTGGCATCTCATGACGACATTTCCATCGGTGTTCCGGAAATTTCCATCCTTTCCTTTTTCGCCCAATAGATTTCAAAAATGAGAGAAAAAACCTGGTAACACGATTGTCATCGGGCCTGCCTAAAAAAATAAATCATACGTATTTTCTTGAAAATACTTGTTTTTTACTTACCGGATGGCTGTTGGAAAACGATCGCACCCAATAGTAGCAACCAATCCAGTTCCCAGTCAGGCCATAGTTATGCTCGTCGTACATTTCTATGCCGTTCTTTGAAATGAACTTTCAATATCCAACCGAAGTTGTCGGGAGATGAAATTCCTCGAAGTTGACTGGGACACTTTGTTTGTTTTTCAGAACTAAAAAAGTTGACAATAACAATGAGAGAGTCCAGATTAAACGTACGACAAACAAAAGTGAAGTTTGCCGCGGCAGTGTAGACCATGTTGTCAAGGTTTCCGACCATCAAACCAAGAAGAACAAGAGTTGCCAACTCTGGTTCCAGGCACTGGATAATGTCCGTGGCAGCTCCGAGTGGAGTGGAGTTTACCATGTAAAAAAAAGTACTTACATGGTAAAAGCATTCCTGCGTTATCGTAGCTTTCGGTTCCGTCTCGAGAAGACCAAAATATATTTCGTAGATGCAGATGGGGATGTAAAATCCTTTACAAGTTCTGCCATTTCTTCCACGTCGCTGTTTAATCGTGAACCACGAGGTTGACGACTCGGTGAGACGAACAATACCGTTAACATCGTGTCCATCAGGTCGTTTGTGGGAACACGTGTCAATAACGTATGTACTTCACATTGGGCAGTGTTATACCATTTTTGATGTAATCAATTCCGATGAACTAAAAAAATTGAACAAATGAAATGATCATAAAACGAGTCAATAAAAATTTTTGCTTACAACACGGAAGGCGAAACAATTTTTACTTACAACCTGGCCTGTCGTATCCTGGTTCAAGGGGCAAATTTGAGTGGAAGCGGAAGACGCCGATGCTGCCGTACTTGTCCCTGTTCAACAGTTCGAGCAATGCGCGTCGGATCTTGTTGATACCGGGCACAAAGACGATAATGTTCCTTTTATCAGGTGACTTGCAGTTTAGCTCACAGAGAGCAAGAACGGCATTAACTACATCATAAGCATGCCATTCATCAGATTCTTTAATCTCTTTGTAAATGCCTGTTGAGATAAGATGTTCGGGGTGAAGCGCTGTTGTTGTGTACACCGAATCGTGATGAACTGCAATAAAAGAAACATTTTAAACATTAATGCGTAAGATCAAAAACTCACGTTTTTTATAAGTGCCGGTTTAGAGCAAAAATACTTTTCCAGCTGTTTACAGAACTTATAGGTGACCGTCGCGGTTGTGAAAACTGATTTTATGTGTCCGAGAGTCCGGATTCTTTCCAAAATCAGCTGAATGCCCGATGAGCTAACATGGCATTCATCCTAAAAAAATAATATTTGATAAAATGATCGCAAATTGATGAAACTCACAATCATCGTACCTAAAATCGTGTCGAATGGGGTGGATTGGACATAAAAAAGCAGCAACGGGAAAGGGTTCGTTACACTTTGCCAAGGATTTTCGCCTCGATGCGCTGCAGTGTCAGGCAATGTCACAAACGATTCCATTTAATTTTTTAGTACGAGTAAGTATGTATGTATTTTTAATTATTTAACTGCCTTCAAGGATTTCGTGCATTGCGATGTCACGTAACAGCAATGTTGAAAAGTAAAAATTTACTTAAAAGTACATAACAAATTTGGACGATCGCGTACGCAATGAATCGATTTCATTGAAAGCATCCTGGATCAACGTTGTGGCGTAAAACAACTGACATACACGTGGAGTAAAACGAAATAGACTTTGTATTTAGATCTTCATGTGATTCATTCTACTTGAAACCAATATTAATCTCCTGCTCGCCGTGAAACATGAATGATGTTGAAAAACTGAAGCCGTACTGCTTTGTTAAAAACCAACATATTTATAGGAATGTAAGCGTAGAACATAATTTTATTGATTCTGAAATACGGTAAATATTTAGTACTTACATTTAAAAAACTACTGTTTGTAAAAAAAACAAAAAATCACATTTTTTCACAAGACAAAATCCATCTTCTACGTATTGCATAGTATTCGACAAAGCAGTTGGCACTTCCTACAAAAATCCATGAAAAATCTTCATAGCTGAGCTGTAGATCTTGATACATAATAGCAGCAAAAGCAGCGTGAAATACGCATTGACCAAAAAATAGTAAATAATAACGCCACATGGAAGGCTTTGAATAGCTTTCCTCCAGTTTAAAAGTTCTATAATTTATATACCGACGGATACGGTACGTAATGTCAAACTGCACGTTGAGAAACATCAAAGCATACAATGCTATGCAGTACGTGTGTACAGAAAAATCCGGTAAATAATGTACAAACAGATGGCGTATTGCCTAAAAATATGTGCATTAAAAAAACTGCAATCGATACCTGTAAAACCAAACATACACCCTGTAAAAAAATTGTCGGATGTTCTATATCAAAAACTTTAAAAAAAACAAGTTCAAATGTATAATAAGTATGTACAGGCACAAATAATAAATTAAAAATAATCAATAAACGTAAAGAAAAATATTTTTGAAACGTTGATGGCCGCAACGAAAACATGAGTAATCGTCCAAGGTTTATAATTAACAGGTAAACAAAGGTGAGATTGTCAAAAAATTGATTTATTTCGGCGACACGAAGAATGTTTAATCCTTCGAAACCAAAAATCTGAATGGCAAGTTGATAAGCGCTGTGCCAAATTGCACTGCATGAATTTGCTATCGATAATTGAATCAATAACACGTAGAATGTTTTACTGGGATATGATTTGTGTGCCTTTTAAAAAATTGCAATTAAGCTCAAAAATACATAACCGTTTTGCAACTTACCATTATAGTAGCTATCAAAACAAGTACAGAAAATACGGTGATTAATGCATACTGCATCACTTCTACAATGTTTTTATAAAAAAACATGTTGTCATAAAGATCGAGAGTTTCTTCCTCTATTGGACAAATGCTAGTTTCTTCATCGTAGCCAAAAGAGTCAATGAACTCGTTCAAATAGTCGTCGTAATAATCATCGTCGTTGTATTCGTCGTCATACTCCATCATTATGTTTATCAATAACTAACATACAACGTCGGATACGTCGAATAAATAAAATGAAATAACTAACACAAAATTACAAAAGTTTTAACAATGATTAGAATGATAACAACTGTGACGTGTTTTACCTACATATTAGAGACGGCTTTTCCTAAAAAGGTTATCGACGGTTGTGTACAAGCAATATAAGCTTTTTGACTGTCTATATCGGTGTTGTGTTTAAATTTAGCCTTGGCAGGTGAATTTTAGTTTTTATTTATGCGTGAAAAAAATGTTGTGCACTGCGTTTACTATGTAGTATACCTGTATATATTTTATTAACTGCCTTCAAGCACATCATGCATTGTCTTGTAACGGTTAAAAAGTATACGTTTATGACATTTGGGATAACAAAATAAACTGGGAAGCATGTGAAGATTAGCTAACTTATTATGAAGAAAATAATATTCCTATCAAGCAGTGCCGGGTTTTTTGATATTTATCCGGTTTGAAACTTGGCCAAAGACTTCAACTTTCGGCATGTGGCTGAAATTATAAAAAACTAAACTGCACGTCGAACAGCTACTATTGTCTTTAAAAAAAGCGGACATTGTTTAAAAATATAAATGTTTGGCAATCACTGTTGCATATACTCGGTGCATGCAAGCATTGGTTAACATACAAAATTTCATTTTTGGTTTTGTTTTGTCGTAATATGTATTTATTTATGTATAACTGCGCAATGGTATTTATGCAAAATATATACTTGCTTCGAAGTTTTTAATGGAACTTTTCTGGTAAATTTATTTTTTCTCACTGTACCTTACTTACTTTTCAAGCAAATCGTTTATTAACTGTGTTTCAACAGTGTCAGTCGAGTAGGGCCGGTCGCGCCAACAAAAACTCGGCCTGCCGACACCCTTGGCGGCTTCAAATTTCGTGATAGTAATGCACTGACCTAACAAACTCATTTTTATGAACATTGTCCGAAATTCAATTACTGTCAAGATTTTGGGAATTCTTGATTTATAGTAACAATAATTAGACAATTCAACGTGTTTTGCAGTTTTTGCGCGGATGCTAATATAAAAACTGTAACAGAAATGTTTTCAAAAATTTTGGTAACAATCTGCTTCTTGCATGATAAAATTGATTTTTTGAAAATTCCATGATAAATTGGCTTTGTTTTTTGAAAAACTGTATTACCTCTAATCTTGAACTTACATAAAATTATTTTTCCAAAAACAATTTTTTTTAGTAAAAACTGTTCAAAAGGTTACGTTTGAGATTTGGGGCAATCGATACAAAAATTTTCTAAAAATTTTTTTGTTATTTATCATAGAAACTGTCGCGCAACAGATTTTTTTATTTCTTTAAGTTTTACGTTCCAACGACTGCATTTATTATTTGTTTTTCCAGAAAAAAAAGAAATCCATCCATCGTTTACATATACTACATACTATCCAACGAAGTCAAAATCCTTTCAACTTCACTCTTCAAAATCAGGTACCTGCACTCGGGTCGACATGTGACAGAGACTGAGCGGCGGAAAAACATCCGGAAGCAAAGACCACGTCCCAGTTTCATTGCAACGCTCGAGTACAACCACGCTTGCAAAAGGATAGTCCAGGCCGAGTCGGTGCAAGTCTTCCACGGAGTTTGGAAAGTCCGCTCTCTCTGCAACAAACTACAAATTATTTACATCCAATTAAACTTGTTTTTGTTGCCTTTTTCCAGTCCCCTCCCCCTTTTTTAACTCTTATAATAGTAGGATTACCTCTTTATATAGTAAGGTGTTTCTGCAAGGACACAATTTTAATTTTACGTTATGTATATTCGATAAAATCCAAATTTTACGCTGATAACGGTTTGGCGGGCCATTAGGTCCGGAGCCATTGATTTGAAAAAGATAATGCACGCTTTATCATAATTGTCAAAATTGTCAATGGCGAAAGCGCGATAGAGGGAGGAGGCGGCGCGCAGGGTCAAGTGGGTGAGTGTGAGCGAGCGAGCGATAGCGCGCGGACGATTGCGTAAGACAAAAAAATGATTCTGTTAAATTAATTTTAAAAATGTTGAAAAAAATATTTTTGAATTCCTCGGAAATAGGCAATCATAATGATGGGTCATTTGACGATCAAAAATCAAAAATGAACAAATTTGAATTTTTGGTTTACAAAAAAATAATTTGTGCCAGTAACTGGGGTAGGGGCAAATGTGATATCAATAGCATTGCCATTTTTTGCTGAAGTATGAAAAACATTTTTTCAACATTTTAAAAATTAATTTGAATAATTCAATTTTTTGATCTCTCAGAAAATGAAATCCATGGTGTGGGGGCGGACCAGACAGCGGGTGCAGAGACGGACGGCGCCGCACATGCCATCAGTCGAGAGAACCGCAACGGCGGTGACAGTGGGCGATTGGGTGATGGCGAAAGATGGCAAAACAAGTGATTGTTGTTATTAATTTTGATTCATGTAATCATAATTTTATGATTTTTGTTAAATTGCTATTTTTCCTGGGCCCCAGTGTTAGTGTTAGTACATATTCTTTGAATATTTTTTTGTGTTTGGTTTTATGCATTGAAACGGGTCAATAAGCGATTGCAGCGGGCGAGGATTTATTAGGCGATGGCGAAAGATGCGCGATATTGAAAAGCAACATTATTACTTATATTTTACAAAAGCGTAAAACAAATTACATGGGGCCCCAAAGGGGCCCCCATTATATTTATGTATTCGATATTTGAAAGCGGGTCAAAAAACGATTATATGTATTTGATTTGATTTCGATAATATGCAAATCGTCGGTTATTCTAAAAGATAATAACAAAAAATAATTCTTATCGGTAAAGTTATGATCGGCAAAAGATAAACGAAAAACGGGCAAAAAGAAAATAAACAACAAAACGATAGACGATCCTTTTCGATTTTACGATCCTTCTGATCCTTCCTTGATGCCTTTACCTTGCCTTGCCTTGCCTTCCCCTTCCTTCCCTTTTCCTTCCTGGGGCCCCCGTAGGGGGCCCCCCCTTTAGCCTTGTCTATCTCTCTATATAGTAGGATGTTTGTGCAAAGACACAATTTTAATTTTACGGTATGTATATTCGATAAAATCCAAATTTTACGCTGATAACGGTTTGGCGGGCCATTAGGTCCGGAGCCATTGATTTGAAAAAGATAATGCACGCTTTATCATAATTGTCAAAATTGTCAATGGCGAAAGCGCGATAGAGGGAGGAGGCGGCGCGCAGGGTCAAGTGGGTGAGTGTGAGCGAGCGAGCGATAGCGCAAGGACGATTGCGTAAGACAAAAAAATGATTCTGTTAAATTAATTTTAAAAATGTTGAAAAAAATATTTTTGAATTCCTCGGAAATAGGCAATCATAATGATGGGTCATTTGACGATCAAAAATCAAAAATGAACAAATTTGAATTTTTGGTTTACAAAAAAATAATTTGTGCCAGTAACTGGGGTAGGGGCAAATGTGATATCAATAGCATTGCCATTTTTTGCTGAGTATGAAAAACATTTTTTCAACATTTTAAAAATTAATTTGAATAATTCAATTTTTTGATCTCTCAGAAAATGAAATCCATGGTGAGTGGGCGGACCAGACAGCGGGTGCAGAGACGGACGGCGCACATGCCATCAGTCGAGAGAACCGCAACGGCGGTGACAGTGGGCGATTGGGTGATGGCGAAAGATGGCAAAACAAGTGATTGTTGTTATTAATTTTGATTCATGTATCATAATTTTATGATTTTTGTTAAATTGCTATTTTTCCTGGGCCCCAGTATTAGTGTTTGTACCTATTCTTTGAATATTTTTTTGTGTTTGGTTTTATGCATTGAAACGGGTCAATAAGCGATTGCAGCGGGCGAGGATTTATTAGGCGGTGACGAAAGATGCGCGATATTGAAAAGCAACATTATTACTTATATTTTACAAAAGCGTAAAACAAATTACATGGGGCCCCGAAGGGGCCCCCATTATATTTATGTATTCCAATATTTTTAAAGCGGGTCAAAAAACGATTATATGTATTTGATTTGATTTCGATAATATGCAAATCGTCGGTTATTCTAAAAGATAATAACAAAAAATAATTATTTTCTATCGGTAAAATTATGATCGGCAAAAGATAAACGTAAAACGGGCAAAAAGAAAATAAACAACAAAACGATAGACGATCCTTTTCGATTTTACGATCCTTCTGATCCTTCCTTGATGCCTTTACCTTGCCTTGCCTTGCCTTCCCCTTCCTTCCTTTTCCCTTCCTGGGGCCCCCGTAGGGGGCCCCCCCTTTAGCCTTGTTACCTCTCTATATAGTAAGGTGTTTTTACAAAGACACAATTTTAATTTTACGGTATGTATATTCGATAAAATCCAAATTTTACGCTGATAACGGTTTGGCGGGCCATTAGGTCCGGAGCCATTGATTTGAAAAAGATAATGCACGCTTTATCATAATTGTCAAAATAGTCAATGGCGAAAGCGCGATAGAGGGAGGAGGCGGCGCGCAGGGTCAAGTGGGTGAGTGTGAGCGAGCGAGCGATAGCGCAAGGACGATTGCGTAAGACAAAAAAATGATTCTGTTAAATTAATTTTAAAAATGTTGAAAAAAATATTTTTGAATTCCTCGGAAATAGGCAATCATAATGATGGGTCATTTGACGATCAAAAATCAAAAATGAACAAATTTGAATTTTTGGTTTTAAAAAAAATAATTTGTGCTAGATACTGGGGTAGGGGCAAATGTGATATCAATAGCATTGCCATTTTTTGCTGAGTATGAAAAACATTTTTTCAACATTTTAAAAATTAATTTGAATAATTCAATTTTTTGATCTCTCAGAAAATGAAATCCATGGTGAGTGGGCGGACCAGACAGCGGGTGCAGAGACGGACGGCGCCGCACATGCCATCAGTCGAGAGAACCGCAACGGCGGTGACAGTGGGCGATTGGGTGATGGCGAAAGATGGCAAAACAAGTGATTGTTGTTATTAATTTTGATTCATGTATCATAATTTTATGATTTTTGTTAAATTGCTATTTTTCCTGGCCCCCAGTGTTAGTGTTAGTACATATTCTTTGAATATTTTTTTGTGTTTGGTTTTATGCATTGAAACGGGTCAATAAGCGATTGCAGCGGGCGAGGATTTATTAGGCGATGGCGAAAGATGCGCGATATTGAAAAGCAACATTATTACTTATGTTTTACAAAAGCGTAAAACAAATTACATGGGGCCCCAAAGGGGCCCCCATTATATTTATGTATTCCAATATTTTTAAAGCGGGTCAAAAAACGATTATATGTATTTGATTTGATTTCGATAATATGCAAATCGTCGGTTATTCTAAAAGATAATAACAAAAAATAATTATTTTCTATCGGTAAAATTATGATCGGCAAAAGATAAACGTAAAACGGGCAAAAAGAAAATAAACAACAAAACGATAGACGATCCTTTTCGATTTTACGATCCTTCTGATCCTTCCTTGATGCCTTTACCTTGCCTTGCCTTGCCTTCCCCTTCCTTCCTTTTCCCTTCCTGGGGCCCCCGTAGGGGGCCCCCCCTTTAGCCTTGTTACCTCTCTATAATAGTAAGGATGTTTTTACAAAGACACAATTTTAATTTTACGGTATGTATATTCGATAAAATCCAAATTTTACGCTGATAACGGTTTGGCGGGCCATTAGGTCCGGAGCCATTGATTTGAAAAAGATAATGCACGCTTTATCATAATTGTCAAAATTGTCAATGGCGAAAGCGCGATAGAGGGAGGAGGCGGCGCGCAGGGTCAAGTGGGTGAGTGTGAGCGAGCGAGCGATAGCGCGCGGACGATTGCGTAAGACAAAAAAATGATTCTGTTAAATTAATTTTAAAAATGTTGAAAAAAATATTTTTGAATTCCTCGGAAATAGGCAATCATAATGATGGGTCATTTGACGATCAAAAATCAAAAATGAACAAATTTGAATTTTTGGTTTACAAAAAAATAATTTGTGCCAGTAACTGGGGTAGGGGCAAATGTGATATCAATAGCATTGCCATTTTTTGCTGAAGTATGAAAAACATTTTTTCAACATTTTAAAAATTAATTTGAATAATTCAATTTTTTGATCTCTCAGAAAATGAAATCCATGGTGTGGGGGCGGACCAGACAGCGGGTGCAGAGACGGACGGCGCCGCACATGCCATCAGTCGAGAGAACCGCAACGGCGGTGACAGTGGGCGATTGGGTGATGGCGAAAGATGGCAAAACAAGTGATTGTTGTTATTAATTTTGATTCATGTAATCATAATTTTATGATTTTTGTTAAATTGCTATTTTTCCTGGCCCCCAGTGTTAGTGTTAGTACATATTCTTTGAATATTTTTTTGTGTTTGGTTTTATGCATTGAAACGGGTCAATAAGCGATTGCAGCGGGCGAGGATTTATTAGGCGGTGACGAAAGATGCGCGATATTGAAAAGCAACATTATTACTTATATTTTACAAAAGCGTAAAACAAATTACATGGGGCCCCAAAGGGGCCCCCATTATATTTATGTATTCGATATTTGAAAGCGGGTCAAAAAACGATTATATGTATTTGATTTGATTTCGATAATATGCAAATCGTCGGTTATTCTAAAAGATAATAACAAAAAATAATTCTTATCGGTAAAGTTATGATCGGCAAAAGATAAACGTAAAACGGGCAAAAAGAAAATAAACAACAAAACGATAGACGATCCTTTTCGATTTTACGATCCTTCTGATCCTTCCTTGATGCCTTTACCTTGCCTTGCCTTGCCTTCCCCTTCCTTCCCTTTTCCTTCCTGGGGCCCCCGTAGGGGGCCCCCCCTTTAGCCTTGTCTTCTTTCTTATAGTAGGATGTTTGTGCAAAGACACAATTTTAATTTTACGGTATGTATATTCGATAAAATCCAAATTTTACGCTGATAACGGTTTGGCGGGCCATTAGGTCCGGAGCCATTGATTTGAAAAAGATAATGCACGCTTTATCATAATTGTCAAAATTGTCAATGGCGAAAGCGCGATAGAGGGAGGAGGCGGCGCGCAAGGTCAAGTGGGTGAGTGTGAGCGAGCGAGCGATAGCGCAAGGACGATTGCGTAAGACAAAAAAATGATTCTGTTAAATTAATTTTAAAAATGTTGAAAAAAATATTTTTCAATTCCTCGGAAATAGGCAATCATAATGATGGGTCATTTGACGGTCAAAAATCAAAAATGAACAAATTTGAATTTTTGGTTTACAAAAAAATAATTTGTGCCAGTAACTGGGGTAGGGGCAAATGTGATATCAATAGCATTGCCATTTTTTGCTGAGTATGAAAAACATTTTTTCAACATTTTAAAAATTAATTTGAACAATTCAATTTTTTGATCTCTCAGAAAATGAAATCCATGGTGAGTGGGCGGACCAGACAGCGGGTGCAGAGGCGGACGGCGCACATGCCATCAGTCGAGAGAACCGCAACGGCGGTGACAGTGGGCGATTGGGTGATGGCGAAAGATGGCAAAACAAGTGATTGTTGTTATTAATTTTGATTCATGTATCATAATTTTATGATTTTTGTTAAATTGCTATTTTTCCTGGGCCCCAGTATTAGTGTTTGTACCTATTCTTTGAATATTTTTTTGTGTTTAGTTTTATGCATTGAAACGGGTCAATAAGCGATTGCAGCGGGCGAGGATTTATTAGGCGGTGACGAAAGATGCGCGATATTGAAAAGCACCATAACCACTGAGTAATGGTGAAATAAATAAATAAATAAATTATTACTTATATTTTATAAAAGCGGTAAACAAATTACATGGGGCCCCGTAGGGGCCCCCATTATATTTATGTATTCCAATATTTTTAAATTTGAAAGCGGGTCAAAAAACGATTATATGTATTTGATTTGATTTTGATAATATGCAAATTATCGGTTATTCTAAAAGATAATAACAAAAAATAATTATTTTCTATCGGTAAAATTATTATCGGCAAAAGATAAACGTAAAACGGGCAAAAAGAAAATAAACAACAAAACGATAGACGATCCTTTTCGATTTTACGATCCTTCTGATCCTTCCTTGATGCCTTTACCTTGCCTTGCCTTGCCTTCCCCTTCCTTCCTTTTCCCTTCCTGGGGCCCCCGTAGGGGGCCCCCCCTTTAGCCTTGTTCTATTTTTAAATGAGCAATGAACAAACTTGTGAGTATCCGTAAAAGTCCGTCGATGACGGGAGCGTGCGTAACGATGAGCAAGTCTCCGGAAGATAGTCCGGGCGCTGCCTGGAGGGCGGTGGCCACTTTGCCGAGACGAGAGTAAAAGTCGTAGACTGTTTTCTCTTTTGACAGAGTTTCGCTCAGTTCCGGTAGAGACATGGCTGGCTTGTAGGACTTGGACAAATAAATTTTGGCTTTTTCGAGTTCTTCTGGGGTTGCAAAGGTGGGAAAGTGCTCCTGGAATGGATTTTTTACAAAAACTGAAAAGTTTGATAGGATTTAAAAAAAAATTGTGTTGTTTTGACATACAAAGAATTTTAAGGACTCGGGCTTTGAAAACTTTTATGTAGTACGTATTATTTTTTTAACTGATATGTAGGGTGTAAATTTTACGTGCAATTAATAAAAATGTGTGTACTACTAATTAACTGACAGATAGTGTTATCGACGACAGTTCGTTAGACGCTTTTTGAAACGGATAATAATTTGTAAAATTTCCTGGAAGTCGTTTTTTTGTACTTTGTAGTACTAGTCTTCCTCAGATTTCAGAGAAAAAATAAGTAAAACAATTTATTCGATGCAAAACTGAAATTTCAAACATTTCATGTTTTTAATTTTTTTTCTAATTTTGTAGATTAAAAAAAACTGTACATATTTGTACACAATGTTAATAAAAACTAAAAAATAATTTTCCTACCTTCCAATAAAAAAGAAGCGGATCAAAAAGCCCCGGCTCAACGCTGATATCCATTTTTTCATCGGTGAGCGTTTGTGTAATGTACCTCGCCGTCTGAAGGCACCTGAGCGTAGTACAAGAAATGACGGTCTGGATATTGCATCTGCGAAAGCTCATTCCACGTCCGATGAGCTGGGCTGCAAATCCTCCAATCTGCGTCAGCGGTGGATCACTGGCGAAGTGATCCGGTTGTCGAGGAATGATTTTGGTTGGCTGGTTGAGATCCACGATCCGGTAAACCCCGTGATCGTGAAAAGATCTTATACGCCACGTTGCCGATATACGATCACATGATTCACCGTTTCGGACAAGGTAAATGCGGCGTCCTTGTTGCCGATTACCCTGTACGACGGGGGAAAGGGGTATCAGAGATGCGAGAGAGTGCGTTTCGCTAGACATGTTTTGCGTTGTAGACACATGGAATTTTACACTGAATGTATGTAAAGGCTTGATGTATGTATGTAAATTTTTTTCCTGTATGCAAAAAATTTGCATTTGAAAAATACGTGTTATTATGTATGTATTTTTTAAAATTAAAACTGCCTTTATAAAACTCTTTTTTTGGCCGTATTAATTATTTTAAGCATTTTTTGTAACTTGCAGAAAAGCGTCCTTATATTTTAACACTCGACTGTACAATGCACTTTTTTGTCTCCCCACCCATCACGCGTGTGCCATATCACGCACTTTACCAACCCATGAAATTATTTGTAGCCATTTTGTAGGTTGTTTTTCTCCATTTGACGCCATCATTTGTTTTTAATTATGAATTAGGGATATTTAAAAACAAACCTGGTAAGTATTATTTTTATAACTGACATTGCAAAAAATGCATTATAGAATTTTTTTTAATGTTAATAATAACGAGTTTTCTGGTTCCGGCTTTGACATGAATGTAGTTTTTTTTGTCACCTAATTAAAACTGTTCTGCGGAAGAAATTTTTTAATATACTTGAACGACTTTTATAAAAAGTTAATTATCTCAATCAAAACAAATACAATTTTTTTTGGTTACAGTATACCTCATTTGTTGAGAACCATAAAATGACCGTAAAAACTTTGCTTTTGCGCATCTGTAGTATGAATGTGCCTAAAAAACTGTCGCTTAATCATTGATTAACAAAAATAATACCCTTAAATTTCTAAAATGTCATGCTCGACTGATTTATGTTTACAATCGGCGTGCTAAAAACAAAACTGTGTTTTTCCTCATTTACATACGTTTTTTGCGTCGTTAAGAAATAAACAAACTGTGCCAGTAATATCGCTTTGTCATTTTAAAAACAATTTAATTTTGTTTTGTTGCCAACAAAAACTAAAAAAACTGTACAATTTGTGCCGTTTTTGAAAAATGTTTGGAGTCTGTTTGTTTGTTTTTTCATTTTTATTGCAGTGTGACACACTTTTGATTTAAATGACTCGAAAATGATTTTGATTTTAATTTAAACTGTGTCTTTTTTTTAACATCTGCTCACATTAGAATCAGAAAAATCTACCATTAGAATTTTGGTTGTTTAAGGAAGAGTGAAAAACATTTTTTGATTCATCACCTTTTTTGGATTCATAGAAACTTCATTATAAACTGAGTTATAAACATAGAATTTTGGTTGTTTAAGGAAGAGTGAAAACATTTTTTGAGTGAAAAACATTTTTTGATTCACTTTTTTGGATTCATAGAAACTTCATTATAAAGCGAGATGTTACTGTAAATCTATTATAACTGACATCGACCACGTATATAAGTAAAAATTTGGTAACTGGCAAAGTACGCATGACTTCATAACATTAAAATAATCATTTAGATATATTGTATGTATTAGAGAAACTGATTTAAGTGACATATTTATGCCTTATTTTATTTACTTTATTCAAAATTCCAAAAAAAACTGGGAACAAATATTTCATCAAATCGAATGATCGTCGTTATCTACGACTCTGGAGCATCCATGCCTTCACGCTTGTACCAATTTCGGTTACGGTAGTAGCCATAATCATCGTACCAACCATCTCTGTTGCACGCAGTTGTCGTAGCCACAAAATAAGCGAAAAGTAGGGCTGCGAGGAGGACGCAGTGGGCTATGACTTGTGTGGTCATGTTGTTGCGTGGAGGAGTCTTGTTTGTCTAACAACGCGGGAAAGAAGAAAAAAACACTGATACTACGGGAATTCTTTGGAGCATCTTCACTCTTTTATAACCCCCCGACCCTTCTTTCTGCGTGAACCCTCAAATGTTTGTGCGATGGATAATTTTTACGCTGCAACACACGGGATTCTGGTTACGCAGTGTTTTGCACTACGTCAAAACTGAGGTGTCCTGATTTCGTAACCGGAAGAGTGTTTATACGAGGATTAACCTGCGTTGACCGGTTTAAAGTAACCTTTTGCAAGGGGATTTTTTAACTGGTATTTTGTTTATACACGCAGCATAAATACTTGTATTGCCGGTCTCAACACGAAAAACTGTGTATCATTAATTTGACATCGTTTACATAGTTTTCAAATTTTTTTTTGTAAAAACAATCGTTATCACCATACACACTACACTGATGTCGTCAAAAAAAGCGCTTCAAAAACGAGTTCTTTGACATTTTACAAAATGTGTATACCAATACAATCTAAAGTTCACGTCCACTGGGGCAGAAGCTAAAGCTCATGAATTATTAGCCTCGTGATGGTGTCCTGTGTGACCTTCACAAAATATAATATTTATACGTTTTTGACATATACAAATATATAGTTGTGGCATCTTTTTGTTCGACTACCGCTCTTAAACGTATATCTATTTAGAATGCAAACCACAAAAGGTTTTGAGTATTCTATTTTTTTGATATTAAAATGGCGCTCGGCGCTGCTGTGCTTCAGCCTTTTTATACTGTTTTTCAGGTTTTTTGGAATTTTATAAAACAAAAATTTTGACCTACCCTTTGTTTTATAAAATTTCAAAACTAGAAAAAAAACTAAATAAAACGAAATTAAATGCCAACCACAATTTCTTGATATTATTTTTTGGAATTTTCAAAACAAAATTTGAACTAGGTCATTAAAAAATATTGAACTGAGCTTTTGTTAGATTTTTTTCAAAAGTTTGCAGAAAAAATAAAAAAATATTCTATTATATTTTTTATTTTTTACTTTATGTAACTGGACAAATGTTATCATTACATTGTATACTTCTTTAATAAAGTTGTCTTATTTATGATTATTTTATTTATTTTATTTCACCATTACTCAGTGGTTAGTTATCATTAGACTGGTTAAACATTATTATAATGACTAGTAAATATTTAAATAATTATGTAATTATTTTTTTAATTTTGTACACACAGAAATGCTAACATGAACTTCTGAACAATTTTCGTTCCTTTTTTGGTTTTCAATTTTAAAAATATTTTGCATCACTGATATCGCTCGGTTACCAAAAAAAACTATTTTTATGTTTGAAATAAACAATTTTGCGTTTTCAACAAAAATGTAAGAAGTAGTCAGATTCTCGAGGATTGTGACACTGTTTTAGCATATACGCATTGTTTGTAACAAATAACCTAAAAAACTGAATTTTATATTTCTTCATCTTTTTACAAAATTGAATTTGTCCACTTGTTTGAATTCAGTTCTTTAAAAACAAATAATGCCAATCCTAACTTTGATTTAGTCATGTAAAAATTATTTATCACTGACAGCTCGTTTTTGTCGAAAAAGTTCCGTAAATTTATAAAATTAAATCGTAAATTGTAAACAGAAACATAAAATTTTAACCATGTTGTTGCCTTTTCTAGCATTCGGTTAATTGATCCCCCGGGACAAATTGTATACTACATGTTGTATGTTCATAGTAATGCGTATGCCGTGTACTACACAGGGATGCAATGTTATTCTGAACATCGGGGGAAAACAATTTTTTTATGCTTTAGTTTGTTACATTTTTTCGAGTTATTTATCTAAAAAATAGCGCCTCATTGACATCGTTTTTTGTCGCAAGTCCAAAAATCAATCGAACAATTTTTTATAACTGAATACTGTTTTTTTCGCGGGAATTCTTCCCGAGTTTGGGAACGCTTGGCGTTACGTCCCGAACGCGTTCTCTCTTTTCATCGTCGTACCTACGTTTTTCCCTATTCATTGTTGTTTTCCCAAGATGTAGCGTGCGGTTGTTTTCTCCGGAGTTCTCAATAAACGCTACTATCCATCTTGTGAGTCTTCCTAACAACAATATCGTGTTCTGTTCTCGCGTGGTCCAACTCCGTTGTGGAATTGGAAGGACAGAACTCCGATACATGGTGCATCGGCCGGGAAGCGGGTGTACTTTCGGGTGCATCTGCTGTTCTACGAACCCGGCCTCTTCTCTACTGGACGCATGGACGCAGGGTATTTCGGTCAATCAACATGGTATTTCGAGGCATCAGTGGTATTTTCAAGGCTCGTGAGTCAATGGCTGAACCAAATCGGTGGTCGTGGAGAAAAGGCAGCGAGTGATGCGTCATTCTGCTCCCAGTGATTAACGATAAGGTCACACTGGCGCGACAGGGGGGAGCCTACTCAGGGTAGTAAGTCCGGAGCCGGAAACACGTCCACATCTCGGTGGAGTGTGAAGGGAGGCAACCTGAGGACTCGACGAAGCAAGAAGTCGTCATACGAGAAGGCAGCGACTACAGTAAGCAGGACGCGGTTGCAGACACCTGCGGAGCACAAAGGGCGGACACCTGCGGAGCACAGAAGGCAAACTGTAGTCGGCGCGCGGACAATGGCCTACAGAAACCAGCGACCATTCCTACAGAAGACAGCGACTTGGTCTACAGAAGACGGTAACCCCTTGATTGACTGATCTCTTTCCACCCCTTCCTTTCATTGTGACCTCCCGCGGCCCCAAGATTGGCTGTGCCAGTTGCCGGTGGCGGCTCGATGGCGCGCAGTGTCGGGAATTCTTCCCGAGTTTGGGAACACTTGGCGTTACGTCCCGAACGCGTTCTCTCCTTTCATCGTCGTACCTACGTTTTTCCCTATTCATTGTTGTTTTCCCAAGATGTAGCGTGCGGTTGTTTTCTCCGGAGTTCTCAATAAACGCTACTATCCATCTTGTGAGTCTTCCTAACAACAATATCGTGTTCTGTTCTCGCGTGGTCCAACTCCGTTGTGGAATTGGAAGGACAGAACTCCGATACATGGCCTTACGGGTGAGAGCCGTAAATCCTAGCCACTAGACCATTAGGGAACTGTCTCAACGACATGATTCACCAAGGGCCGGACTTATTGCCAAAGCTGCGCAGTATTTTGCTCAAAATTCGGGGAGCCAAATTTTTCGTGGCATGCGATATTGAAAAAGCGTTTCACCAGATCTCGGTGAGTCCAAAAGACAGGGACGCTTTACGGTTTTTGTGGGTGCGCGATCCAAATCTTCCACCAACCCGGCGGAATATTCAGGCTTATCGTTTCAAACAACTCATTTTTGGCATGAATTGTAGTCCGGCGCTCCTAGGAATCACGCTGCACGTCCATATGAGAGGCCATCCGGACGAGATCGTCATGGTCACCACGTACGTAGACAACGTGTTCATTCTGGACGATGACCCTGAGTTACTCGACCAAAGGCGGCGTAGAGTGCAATTGCATTTCGAGGACGGCAAGTTCCATCTTCGTGAATTCTTTAGCAACAAAGGTAGTTTGCTCGAAGGAATCAAGGAAACGGCTGACGAAGCGCGTTTGAAGATTCTCGGCATAGGTTACGACGCGAAGACGGATGTTTTTCGCACAAACATCGCTATCGACGCTAAGCGGTGCAAAAACACCAAGGAGGTGCACAGCGCAATTTTATCGGTTTTTGATCCTATCGGTTTCGTTACTCCAGTCACGGCGTTGCTCAAAAGTTTTGCGCGCCAGCATGGCATCTTCAGTCACGAGCGTAGCGTGCCGCTCGGTAGTGAGTTGGCAAAGGCGTGGGAAGACGTCGTGCAACTGGTCAATGGCGAAGTCACGGTTCCACGTTACGCTATTTCTAAGGGGGGCGGCGAGTTACACGTTTTTGCGGACGCGTCTGGTGAATTTGTTGCCGCGGCCGCGTACTTCAAACCTGACACCGGTGAGCCGCCGGCTCTTATCATGTCCAAAAGCGTATTCAAAGCGCGGTCTACGACCATTCCAAAAGCGGAGCTGCAGGCGCTTGTTATGGCGGCGGAGTTGGCTCTTGAGATTGAGCAAACTGGGCCCAAATTTCGCGAAATCTGTCTGTGGTCTGATAGCACCATCGCACTGGATTGGGTTAAGAAACCATCGCACGATCTTTTTGTTCTAAACCGTGTCAAAAAGTTGCTGGCGATGCCGATCGCGTTTTCGTTCGGTCACGTTGCTTCGGAAGACAATCCGGCGGATCTTCCGACACGTGGTACCAGCATGCGTAGTTTGGGTAAGCTCGAACTGTGGTGGCACGGACCCCCATGGTTGCGTTCGGGCGAGTGTCCCAAAATTTTTTCCAACGTCGCGCCGCCCAAAATCGTGCACGCAATGACGCTGGCTTGTACAATCGCGCAGCAGCAAAATCAGGCGCAGCCCTTTATTTCGGTCGAAAATTTTAGTAATTATCGCCGGCTGATTCGGGTTACAAGAATGGTAATCCAAAACAGTCGCCGATGGGTCACGAGAATGGGGACAATCCAATTAAAATTCCCAGTGTTGGGGGACGGCGAGGCTTGGCACGAGGCAGAGCGCTTCCTCATTCGGCAGGAGCAACAGCGCTACGACGTCATCCCGACCAGCGACAATGCCCTCATCAAAGGACCAGACGGTGTCGTCCACTTCAACGACCGCATCCGGCACGGTCCAAGACTCCCTGTTCTCCCGCGTCACTCGCATCTGACGACCCTCTACGTACGTCAAGTGCACGAGCAGCTAGCCCACTGCGGAACGGCTACGACGCTCACAGCCATCCGAGAGCACTTCTGGATTCTACGAGGCAGGGCCACGGTACGCAGCATCTTGAAAACCTGCACCAGGTGCCGCCAGCAGCATGCCGGGCCGTACGAGATGCCGCTGTTTCCGCCACTACCGTCCAAGCGCACCGAACTGACCAGGCCGTACGCGCACATCGGCGTCGACTTCTTCGGTCCACTTCGCGTCATTGACAAGGACGGCCTCAAGACGTCGACGGTTGTTCTCATCATCACCTGTTTGACCACCCGGGCGATCCAACTGCAGAGAACGCCGACGATGAGTGCTCCCGACGTACTCGAGACTCTCTACCGTCACTCAACCAGATTCGGATTCCCATCGACGGTCCTCAGCGACAACGCACTGTCTTTCCGCAAGGTCGCCAAATTCGTCACCCAGGATCCGGCCTTCCACGGCGTCAGGTGGAGCCACACCATTGAGCGAGCTCCGTGGCAAGGCGCAGTCTACGAACGGCTCATCGGAATCGTCAAGAATTGCATGCATCGGACTTTTGGCAGAAAGCTCCCATATCTGAGTGAGATCGACCATCATCTGGGCACGATCGAAGCAGCTGTCAATTGCCGACCACTCGTACCTCTCGACGACGACACAACGGTCACGCTGAGACCTTGTGATTTCTTTCCTGCGACGGACCGCATTCTGCCGGGCATGCAGGCCTCTCAACCTCCCGTCGCGGCGCCGGGCCCCGAAGTGCTGTCCCAGCTGTGGAGAAAGCAGCAGGAAGACTCCTCGCAGGCAGCCGAGCTCTTCATGACGGCATACCTGAATCATCTCCGGGAACGCACCCAGTGGATCCACCGCTCCGGCCGAATCCGCAATAAGTACGAACCACTTGTCGGCGAGACGGTAGTCATCCGCGACGACGGTCCTCGTCACCTCTGGAGGCTCGGCCTCATCCAGCAGCTGATCGCATCCCAGGACGGCGTCAACCGAGCTGCAGTTGTCAAGACGTCGACGGGACAGCTTACGCGACCACTCAACCACCTCTATGCCCTTGAGAGCAGGCAGCAGGTGTAAGTGGGTCTATGATTCTTCCCCTTTTGTCCCCCCTTCCCTTCCCCTTCAGACCAAGTACGGCGAGTAGGCACGCGTTTTTTTTGGATTTGGGATATCGGGTTTATTCAAAATCTCCTCCCCTTTGGTTTTTTTGGTTTGTGTTTCACGGCGAGGCCGGACGAAGGTCGAATCAGGGCTTGAAGGTTGAGGCCCCACCTAGGTCCAATGTTCCCGCCTGGCTTGCACGGTAAGTCTCAACTGGCAAAACCCGTACCAGACCCAAGTCCCTCACTCACCCGGTCCGCGCTTCTTTCGGTTTTTATTTGCGAATTTGGGGATTTTTGGGCCTTCGGGCCAACATTCGTCTTTTTGGTTTCCCTCGGGCGCTCGGTGGCCGCGGCGCCGAGTGTCGCAAAAGTTGCGAGAACGCGCGCGTTCTGTTTCTCCAGCCGCGAAAGATCGGTTACGGCTGTGCGCACGCTTTCGACTCTCGGAGCGAAAGTCTAGGAAACTTCGCTGCTTGCCTCTTGGTCGTCCTACTTTTTGGTTGTGTCCTCATATTTGTCTCCCATTTTGCTCCCATGATTCTTTATTTATTTGTTGATTATTTATTTGTCGCGTAACGCGCTATTGGTTTACCAATAGGTTTAATTACCCAAGTTTGAGGCTTCGAATAAACACTCTCTTATCTCTCGGAGACTCACGGGGTACAAGGTCACTGGGAGCATTACCGAAGGCCAAGGTAGTGTTTCCCATATAGGGGGTAAAAACTTAACAAAAAAACTGCGAATTGACGTTTTTAAATTTTTGTTTCGGACATCCATTTTGTTTCGAAAAACAAGGCTTTGTTCTAAAAAAACATCACTTTCAAGCACATTTATTTCATTAAATAAAACTGAGAAAAAACTGTCCAATAAATATGATAAGTTTCGCTGCTCACAAAAATTCTCGGAAAATAATTACTGTGTTTTTGTGCACGCAAGCAACCAAAGATGTTTAGAAAAATATGGAATGGATTAAAACTGCGTGACTGGTTTTTTTTCAGATAACGGTACATGATCATTTTTTACCATTTTTTTTGTATTTACAACTTTACTTTACGTTACATTACTTTATTACTCTTACTCGTGCACAATAACTGTCGACAAAATTAGATGACAATGTTAGAGACATCCATTTATTATCCCGGTCACTGTAAAACTGTTTATGTTGCAAAAATTTATTCGAGTTTTTCGTCATTCCTCAAATGCCATTGTTGTTTCGTTTCCAGTTCAAGGAATTAATAATTTTTGTATGAAAACTGCGGCAAAATGTGAAAAAAATTGAAACGTTATTAAATGCAAATAAATATGTAAATAATTTTGTCAATATTTTTAATTATATTTTTGTTTTTGGAAACATGATAATTTGTTTTGTCTTGGAATTCAAAAAGTCATGGAAAACTGGCAACAAGAATGAATTGGCAAACAAAAAATACTAAAAAAAATTGATACTAACATAAGCTTTTTGTGCCCACAAACAACGGGGAGTGTTTAGAAAAAATAGGTGAAGATAAAAATTGCGAAACTGGTACATTTTGATGAATAGCATCAAGTTTGATAGATAACAAATCGCGTTCAAAGCAATGAATAAACTGCACTCAAACTTTTGATAGATATATCACATTTTCAGCCATGTCATCTCCATATCCACCTGCCATCCCAACTCCCGCACCTTCCCTTCAATCCTTCTCCAACATCTGGCTTGTAATCCCCGAATTCATCCTGACAGCCTTCACAATGCCCTTTGTCGTTTCATTCTTTGTGGTCAGTTGGAAGTCACACATTGTCCATCGCCATTACACGCTCATGATTACCAACATTTTCATTGCGTGCTCCGTCATGCTGGCTACCAGGATGTACTACCTTATCACTGAAATAGTTGCATCGGATTCAAATCACGTATCGTATTCTTCGACACTCATCGGAGCACTGTACTCATCCGACAGGCTACCGATTCTCATGTACGTCCGCCTAGGATCCGCCGTTGCAGCCATGTCCACCTGGACGGCACTGGTGATAGAGAGATTCTTTGCCACCCTGTTTATCAAGACGTACGAAAACTGCACAAGTTATCGCTACGTGTTAGGAGTCTTGGCCTGTGAGTGGATCGTTGGGGGCAGCGTTGCCTATTTTTGGTTGGAAGATAAGATTCCGTATTTGCATGTTATTATATCGCTCAGCGTACAGTACGTTGTTTGTATCGGGGTGAGTTTTTTTATCCGGGCAAATCAAGATAAGATGAATTTTTTATTCCATTTCTTTGAATTTTTTTTTGACGTTTTTTTTTTAAATTTTTTTTGATGACTATCGAGCGAAATTGTTTTGCGAAATTTTTTTTTGATGACTATTTATTGAGAAAAGGGATCACAAAAAGCTTCAAATTTAACATTTTAACATTAATATTTGATTTAAAAAAACTGTAAATCGCGAATTTAAAAAAAAAAAGTTGAAACTGTCTTGGGGTACATTTTTGTAACATTCAAATTTCCATATAATTCGTTTCGACAATTTTTATTACTACAATTTGACAAATGAACATTTTTTAGGCATTGGACAGTAAAACTCAAAAATATTATTTTTTCAACAATATTTTTTTTAGATAATAGCCCTGTCTTTTTACATCAACATAAAGCGATACAACGGCATAGGCAATCGTCAATCGATGGCACTGAGTGGAAGGTATCAACTTTCGGAAAACCTAAGAACGCTCAAACTGGTTACCCGGACGTGTATTCCCACTTTCATTGGGAACCTCCTTTTTTTAGCGGTACACTGAGAAAAAATTTTTATGTCAGTTTTCAAAACTGACACTTTTTGTACAAAAAAACAGCCAAATTTTGGCTGTTTTCAAAACAGCCATTTTCTTGTCAGGAAAAACTGACATATTTCAAAAGCTCAGTTTTTCAAACTGGGTTGTTGAGGGTTTTTTGTGGCATTCTGCATATGTAAATGTTTTCTTGTGTTCCCAGCATCGTTTTAAAAGGGGAATTATCATCTTTGGGTGAAAATGATAGGAGATAAGTCATCTGGTTTCAGCCGCGGCGAAAATGAAAAAAAACCCAGCTTTTTCCAAAATAGCGATGCTGGTAGGGGGTTGGACTGCGAAGCTGAGGGTGTGCGGTTCGAATCCCGCAATACAAAAAATGTTTTTATGGTGTTTTTCTATTGTATTCGGCATTTCTAGTTTTTTGCCAAGCAAAAATACAAATGTTCGAACAATTTTGACTGCCGAAATCGGCCAAAATTGTCGAATTTGAGAGAGGTATGGTAAATAAATCGCTGTGAATGAACCAGAAGAGCTAAAAATGCGTGGGACAGCAATTCTGAAGCGCAATAAAATTCTCTAACTAATTTTGAAAAAAAATATACCCCTTGTCACTTTGAAAGTTTCGAAAAAATTGAAATTTCCGAAAAAAATTAGGTTTTCGAAAATTTTTAGAACCCGAGTCACAAAACTGATAGCACCATTGTATTCTGCGTTCATTTTTACCCCTGAGCCTAAATTTTCAAAAAAATGCATAACAAACGCGCCGTTTGTTGATTTTTTTGCCGAACCCTACTTTGAAAATTTTTGTTGCCTGGAACTCAAAAAAAGTAGGGTTCAGGAGAAATTATACACCGGCGCGTCGGAAAGAGAAAAAATTCTGAAACACCGCTCTTAGACGTAAAAGATGCTGCGGAATCTAATTTTGATATTCGTTTTTTGATCCGGTTTCGAAAATGTTTCGAAATTTTCGAAACAAAATTTTTGTTTCAAAAATTTAATTTTTTCTTGCACTTGCCTAATCATTAGGGTAAGACTAAATATAATCGTTAAAAAGAAAATTTTGTTGCGCGTCGAATGCATTTTGGATTGGGTTTCGATCTTTATTACGTACATAAATATGATTTTTCTAGTACACCCTACTCAAATATGTCACAAATGCCAACTTTGCAAAACAGGAATCGCCTCATTTGAAAGACGATGTTTGATTCTATTTGTACTAAAAAAATGAAGACAATAGACAATAAACGCTCATTGTTTTGAATTTTTTAAATAAATTTAATTCAACCGACTTTTGTCCAGAGCTCCAAAGCGCACCCGACTGCCGAGGCTTTCGCATGTTGCGCGCGCAAGTCAATGCATTTTGAGGATTTGGATTTCGCACCAAATTACAAAAAAATGTAACTCAGCCCAAAATTCAGTTTTCTTTATGAAATTTTGTTTACGGACAGTTTCAGGGGTGTTCTTTATGCTGACATAATTCTTTTTTTTAATTCGTTCAAAATTGACAAAATCGAAGAAGGTATGGTAGAAAAATCGCGGCGCATAAACAAAATGAGCTAGGAAGGCAAACAAAAGCAATTCTGAAGCGAAACAAAATTCTCTAACTGATTTTGAATAAAAAACTATACCTTATCACTTTAGAAGTTTCGAAAAAAATTAAATTTCTGAGAAAAATTAGGTTTTCGGAACTTTTTAGAACTCAATTTAAAAAACTGAGTACGCCATTCGCTTCAGCGTTCATTTCTGCCCCGGACCCTACCTTGTCGCGTAAATGCATTTCGAACGCGATCCATGCCGATTTTTTTACCGAACCCTACTTTGAAAAATTTTGGTGTTTGCTCAACAAAAAAAAGGAGGTTCAGAAGAAAATTTGCACTGGCGCGCGGAATAAATGTAAAATTCTGACACAATCACTACAGATGTAAAAGATACTGTAGAATCCGATTCTGATTTTAGTTTTTGGATTACACTTCGATAAAGTTTCGAAAATTCATTTTTCAGGAAAAAGTTTTTGAAGTTTGAGTTTTTCAGGCATTTGAAAATTATTTCAAAGCATGTTTATATTTTTAATAGATAGAGAATTTTGTTGTGCTTCGAAATCATTTGTAATTTTGCGTGTAACTTTATTTTTTACCAAGTAATGAGTTTTCTAATACACCTCCTTCAATTTTGGCAAAGATGAAAATTTTGAAAAATGCCAATAGCCCAGTTCGAATGACAATACTCGATTCTATTTTATCAAAACAAAAAACGTACAAATATCTATTCAAAAACTTAAGTTTTCGAATTTAGAAATAAATTTCGTCCAATTAATTTTACAAATAGCGCGTTCTGCGACTTTTCCGTTGTTGAGGAGTCTCAACACGAATATTGCGTCGCAGCGCTCGGCTTGATCAGCCCAACTTTGTTCTTTTTTTGTTATGTTATTTTTTTCTCGTTCGTGTTGTAATTGTTGTTTTTTAGCGTGAATTGTTTTGGTTTTGTTTCAGACTCGTCTGGCGACACCCTCCAGGCATGTACAACCTACAGGCACCCTTATCCGAGCAAAATTTCCTCCACCGACGTAGGTTTTTGAATTTTTCCAAGTTTTGGGGCGGTTTTACTATTTTTTGTATACCAACCAAGTTTCAATCATTTTTTTCCCTTTTATGCGATTGTGCCATGAGAGTTCTGTGATTTGTTAGGTAGGATTGCGCTGCGACAGCTGGGGTGCCAAGATTTGGCTTCACAATTGCAAAAAAAGGTGAAAAATGATTGAAAGGCAGTTGGCATCAAATTTTTTGATAAAAAATACCTAGGGTTTTATTTTGTATTCAGTAATTCTTCCAAGCTTTCAGATTACTTCACATAGCCTTCATACACTCTTGCCTGCATGCAAAATGTAAGTTTTTGGAAAAAAATTGAAAACCGAGCTAATTTTCTTGATTTTTAGGCCCAATCGGCTTCATCAACGGTCAAGGGGCAGCGGTGAAATCGACGTTGACGGCGACGACATGATGAACTCGACAACGGCTACTGCAAGCTCTGGCCTACTTACACGGTGACACTCCAGAACAGAAACAGACGAGCAAACAGCTCCACAAGAACGACAAATTCCGCTGATTTTTTGTGTATGCTTTTTTGTTGATTATTTGTTTGATAATGATAAATTATGATGTAAACTACGGTTGCAATGGCACAAATGGGGGAAATCAATGGCAAAAAGCAGGGCGACGAAAAAGCGCGGGAAAAACCCATTTGTCAGTTTTTGTGGCCAAATGTGTCAGTTTTAACAGCCAGAAATGTGTCAGAGAAAACTGTCGTTTTTGGAAATAGCACAAAAACAGCCAAATTTGGCTGTTTTTCCTGACATGATTTTTTTCAGTGTATGTACATATTTATTTTTGAAATTTTACATACATAAATAAATAAAATATACTTTTTTTGATATCAGTTCAAAGTTTTTTTTAAACTAGTCTAGCGGTTTGACATTTCAGAGCGTCCATTTCGTAGCATACCGCCGGGGCACTGATTATTACATTCTGCCATACGTCAAGTCAATATACAGTATGTCTTTTGTACTGTACATTGATATTGTAACCTGTATAATTATTTTTGGGTCACCGGATATTAAAAAAGAGTGAGTTTGAATGAATAAATGAAAAAGATTAATTTTTGGCCAATTTAAAACTTTCAGGTACCTCACAGCGATGAGAATAACGTCTCACGGATCAAACGCAAGTGCCCGTGACCAACTGAACGTCACACTCAAAAATTCCCTTGGCAAAAGGATGGTATTTACACGGGAAGAAGAACAAAACTACCATTTTGAACAATTCAGAAGGATGATTTGAATGAATGTTGTGCATGTTGCACAGAACAATATTTATGTGTGTATTAATGAGCTTAGCTGATACAAAAAAACAATCAATAAAGATCTCAATTTTTTTACATACAAATTTTTTTTAAATGTAAATAACTGCACTACTTTGTAATGTTTGTTTTTAATTTTTACAATTTTTTCGTAACTGCCGCAACTCTTTCATAATTGAAATACGGATTTCGGAAGTCGAATAAAACTCATCAAAAAAAAATTTTAAATTATATTTTTTCTATTACATGTAACAAATAACTGCCCTCAAGGATGTCATGCATTTTACTTAAAAAAATGTGGACAAATGTAAATATTTATGTACATAGCAAATATGAATAACTGAAAACGGTGATTTATTGTTCTCGTTGCATTTGAAACACTGATCAAATGATCTTTAGTTATGTAGAAATCAAAATTAAAACTTTTTCAATTCAAAAATTTAGAAAAACATGATTTTTATTGTGTTACAAACATAACAACACAATAAAAATCACTTTTTCTTACAAATCACGCGATGGTTAAAAAAAATTATCATAAGCATATTCACTTTTTCTTACAAAAAAACTGAATCACGCGATGGTTAAAAATTATCAAACAAATTTTTTATAAGCATAAAAAACGTTATTCAGTTCAACAAAACTTTAAAAAATAATCACAACAGTTTTTCAAATATTATTTAAATTTTTTATTTGACCATCGCATTGCAAAAAGTTTTTTATAACAAAATTTATAAGTTTTGGTTACTATGTAAACAAACATTTAAAAAATTAATTATACACTGTCATCTTGTAATACAGATACTAAATGACGTACACATGAGTTGTATATGACATTTCATACATATTTCATCTTATGGCAAAGTTCTTCAATTTAATGTTAATATTTTCAATAAAGTTTTAGATTTTGAACTCATTGTTTTTAATTTTGTATTGTAATTTTTTTTGCATATTCAATTTAATATACAATTTTTCGGATTTATAGATTTTACAACTATTTTTCTAAGTTCCGAATTATACGCGGGCCTATAGGTCCCCTTCTTACGGGGAGCGTTTTTATATAATTTTTTGTACAATTTCCTCCATTTTTACCTGTCCGGTTGACCTGGGGGTCGATATGCCTCCTCCTTGCTGTATCGGCCTTTTGGGTGTCCATTCTTTGACACCACACTCTTTTTATACCTTCCTGGGATATTCCTAATCCTATTTGTGCACTTTTCGCGTCTTATTTATTCACAATTTTTGAATTTGCGCGCTACAGTACCACTTTAGTCGTTTGCAGAGGACTGATATTCCCCAATCGCGCTTTTTATCGTTTTTACGATGTTTTCGCGTTTTTATAATGATTTTTCGCGTTTTTATGAGTGATTTCATTGTTATTTCTTCTGATTGACTTTTATTTTTAGTGGAACCAGCTTGTACCTCTACCAGTACTTCACTAGTCTCACTCCCTTGGCATCTGCCTTATTCTACCTATTCATCTAACAACCGTCCGAGGTAAGCGATTGGCTTTCCTGTTGTCTCGTCTTATCGCGAGTTCCCTATTTAGCAGGATCCACCTTCCAACTTGCGGTTCCCCAACTATGTCCGCCTGTCGGATTTTGCCTTGCCCAATCCCGATTTCAAGGGCTTTGCTCCTGGCACAACCATCATCTTTGATAAGCGTTTGCCTATCTTTTGCTCGGTTGGCCAGGGCTTTGTCGCCATGAGTATCGACGAATTCCTCCATGCTTTGCGCTCCAAGATCAAGGTGGCTTCTCGCTCATATGGCGGTTTCAAGACACACGCGGCCGCTGAGTTCGACTCACGCCTCTCTCATCTCGCGGGCGATGTCCAGTATCTTGGCGAGGTGAAGCACACGGCGCCAGTCAGACAGCCTGCCATGCCCGCTGCTCCACCTGCCCTTGTCAATCTTTCCGGAGTCTCAACGACTTCTACAAGCAATTCGTCGCGTCATTGAACCTGACGCTGAGAGATCACCGGACGAGCAGCGTTGAATGGAAGTACCACCAAGAAACACCCAACGTTGCTGGCTTCTACACTCCGTATACCGGTAACCTTGACTTCCTGACCGTTCGTGGCTTTGGACATTTTGTGCCCCATGACAGGCCCCTTGAAGCTCTGCAGTTCATCTACAACTTTATCCACCAGCGTGAATTCTCTCAGCCCATTCCTTCTAATATTTAATTTGTAGTTTAGAGTTGAATCACGGTGTATGATAATTGTAATTGAAATGCGATAACTGTTTTCAATCTCGGGTAATAAATTATGATTTACAGTCGTTATTTGCATCACTTTTTCAAATAAATATTATACATACATAATAACTGATTTGCCATGTTTGTTCCTGATAAAATTTTGAACACAAAAATTTTTTACACTGCGCTTGTTTTTCAATTTTGAAGTCAGCCCAGCCCGCCTGCAAAAAAAAGTACTCAACACCAAAATGAAAAAAAAATTGAAAACAGCGGAAGAACGCACTCAAAAGGAACACAAAGTGCAAAGCTCGTGTGTGGCAAAGGTCTGTCTCATTCCTGTGGCGGGGCAATCATGGATGCTTGGATGCCGGCCACGCATGCTTTGGAAAACTCGTGTCTCCGGCCCAGGCCCACAGCATAAATCAGCAACGCGAGAAAAAAAATAGGAGAAAAAAATAGAGAACCGAGAAGGCAAATTGCGGTGTAATATTCGTGGTTTTCGTCGTCGTCGCCGGCTTCGTCGCCGGCGTCGCCGCCTTCCTTCATCGTTGCCGGGGCTGCTGCTGTTGTTGTTGGTTGTCGTGGTGCCATGCCACACTTACCAAGTGGTGTTCATGTGCACTCTTTTTTTTCTTATTTTTGCGACATGATGCTTCGACGCTAACACACTGACCAGCTTTAATAGATTGTAGTATATTAGCTTGTATCTTTCTTCTTTTTTTTTTACTATAGCAACCGCGCATGACGACGCGAAGGGGTAGAAGTTGGCAAGAGCTTGGCTTCGTAGCGGATTTGTTTTAACTGTAATGTTTCGAATTGTTTTTTTTTATTTTTAAAACGGCGCTGAAATTTCATTTTGGAAAATTTGCGAACTAAAAAACTGAATAATTGCGTTTCCAAATTCGTGTTTTGATAGGTGCTAAAATTTTGCACATTTTTTCAAACACACTGCGCCTTTTGTTTTTCTGATTACCATTCAAAATGTATCATAAAACACTGTGAGTGATATTTTTTTAGGGAGCATGCAATTTGTACATCATGTAAAAAATTGTTGTATTTACGAATTCTAAAAAAAATTTCAAAGATAAAAATAAAAATGTCAAATTTTTTTTCGTATATACTTATTCAATATTCATGTTTTTTTCGTTTCAAGCCGATACTACGTTATCTAAAAATGCGTTGTACATTTTGATAAAAATTCGTCTGATGTGAAACCTAAAAATAAAAATATCAAATAAAAGTCCTATTATTTTCAAAACAAAAAAATCTTGTATGGTTTTTTAGATTTATTTTTAAATCTAACCTTCACATGACAACAAAACATTTTTTTTTTGATTTTGCTGGACAGAATTCTTTTTTATTAAAAATTGGACGGTGTTTCGTAAAATTAAAAAAAAAAAATTGTTGTTATTTAGTTAGTTTTTTTATAAATATTGCGTGTTTCGTAAAAAAAAATTGTTGTTATTTAGTTAGTTTTTTATAAACATTAATTTTTTTTTATACATTATAGTATTTTTTAACCCCACATAACCAAATAACAGTAGCCAGTTTCAAAAAAGTTCACCCTCAAACTTGATCCAGACCCCTAAACAACCATAACATTTTATTTATTGCCTCTTTCTTCTTCTTTCTGGGGTACGTAAAAAGTAGTGTTTGTGTGAACCTCCTTGGGGTCCTTGTCTCCGATAAATCGCCTGAACTTGCCGTGAAACCGCAACAAACGACGACAAACTTGTTTTGTTTTCTGTACAACTTTTTTTTTACCCTACTTGTTTCTTCCAATACATATTCTACACGTTTGTACAATTTAAACTACGAGTGCTCAAGGCAGTCACTAACGTCTGATGAGGACTGCAGATGGGGACCGCGCCCTTTTTTGTTTCTGTTGCTTGATTCAATTGATTTTTTTTGGGGTAGAAAGTTAAAATTTGAGTTTTGTTTTTACGTCATTTTTTTCACTGTCGAATATTAAATTCTTAGTTGTTGTAAAAAAATGCTTTTGTAAATTTTAAGAACGAATAAAAACTGATTTATGATGCATAATTTTTTGGTATGTAAAAAGGCGCTAAAATTGCGCGAACACAAAAAACTTTTTTTGTTGAAGAACAAAGAATCCTATTTCCTCGTTGTTTCCCGCAGCGGACGGCGGACGGCGGTCAGACGATGGATGGTTTATCGACCGACGCAATTGATGGCCTAAGGCTCGCTTGCAACTAAATACAGCTGTCTCCTACATTTTTTTTAGTCACCATGCATCGCGCGTTGTGCTGTCTGCGCGAAGCCAGCTGTTGGTTGCGTCGTTGCGTATCACTGTTCTTTCTCATCGTTTTTGGTTCATCTCATCATCTGCCACCCCATACATACAAGTTCAAGGAAAAAAAAAACATGATCTGGTTTGCGCAGCGTGATTTGAAGTTCTTTACACTGGAATCTGATATTTTTTTTTTCGGGGTAGTGTCTTTGTTTTTGGAAAAGGGCGCCGCGCGCGCGCATCAAAGCCGCTTGACTTGATCGCTTCCGACGGGGCACGCGCGCCTCCTCCCATTTTTTTCTTTTGTCTTTTTCCCTCGTGATGATTTTTGATTTCTTTAATTGACTAATTTTAAATAACTGCCATCCACTTGTTTTTTTTTAAATAAATTTTATTGTCCCCATAAAAATGATTTGGCAGGTCAGCCATTTTTTAAGTTAAAAAAAAACTGTCGACTACGTTCATCAAGCTACTCGTTTTTATATGACATCGTCGGCGGATCCGAAAGAGGCGTTTCGAGAGTTTGAAAAATTCTTCAACAGTGAACACCTTTCTGACGTCACGCTGATCGTTGGGGAAAATAAATTTCCGGCTCATCGAATTGTTCTTGCTCGGGGAAGCGAGGTTTTTGATCGTATGCTCAGTCAGAAATGGCATAACAACAAAAAGGTGGGTGTTTTAAACTGCCGTTTATTAGGACAACCATTTTTTTAAATCGCCTACAAAAAAGTTTTTATTCAATTAAAATAAAATAAAATTTTAAACTTTAAAAAAACAAAAATCAGAACTATCAGGTGTTTTTAAACACAAAAAATTAAAAATAAAATTAAAAAGTAAAAAAAATAAAAACGAATAAAATTTTTGTGATTTTTAACAATAAATATAAATATTTTTATTTTAATAACTGTTCGTAGGAATATACTATCTTTCAACTTTGAACAAAATATTTCAGGAAATAGAGTTGAAAGAAGAAGACCAATGCATTCCGTTCTTCTCGACCTTCCTCCGTTTTTTCTACTCAAATCACGCAGTTCTCCAGCACGACAATACACTTCCCTTGCTCGTACTTGCAGACAAGTACAACTTTACCGGGCTCCAGAACGTCTGTATCGAGTACGCCATCAACTACATCCTCAGCGAGGTCTGTCTAAAAGAGGTCGTAAACGTCTGGTTCAACTACGCCAGCAAAGCCTGTCATCCGACGCTGACGACTGAATGCGTCAAAATCATAGCCTTAAATGCAAAAGAAATCATGTCAGCAGAGGATTGGGAAACCGACTGGATGGCTTTAGACCGGGATCAGCTGATCGAGGTTTTCAAATCCAACGATCTGGTCATTCCAAGTATGTATAGGCTAATTTTTTTGAAACTGTTCAGAATTTTTCATATACGTAGAAAAAATATATTTATGGTTTTTAGATGAACATTTTCTATATCAAGCTTTTATTCGATGGCAGAATGCTCCAAAAAGTCCGGAGCGCCGCGGGGTCACTGCTGATCCTTCCCTCATGCAGATCTTGCCCTGGATCAGGTTTGTAAATAAATATCTCTCTGTTTTTTTTAATCAAGATCCAAAAAGATAAACTGTTATGAAAGAAGTCGAATTTCAGGTTTCCGTTTATGACTGCGGAAGAACTCCATGAAATCGAAACCAGTCCTCTCTACGCTGAACATGCCAAAATCTTTCAACCCTGCATCCACGTGGCTTACAAATATTTGGCTTTGCCGCTTAATTTTAGGTCACTGGAGTGGGTTTTGTTTTTCTACGGTCAAATGTTTTGGCTACGGTTTTTTTAACTGGGCTCGTCGTAAATATCTATAAGGTTTAGTGACAACGCTTGATTTTTTTTCAGCGAGTTCAACTCATGCCAATTCCTGCTTCGCTCGTACACGGACACAAGATGGGATAAGCGAATTGTTTTGACGAATCAGCAGCTTTATGACCGTGGAATTGATCACATGTTTAAGGTAGGTTACTTTTTTTTAACTGCCGGTTAATGGAAAATTTGAAGTTTCTCGTTTTTTGTTAATTTTTTTTCATTTTTTTTAAATTTTTTTTAATTTTTTTTTAAATTTTTTTCATTTTTTTTTCATTTTTTTAACCCAATTTTTTTAAACAATTTCAAAAATATAAAAATATTTTAACTGACCGCTTTCCTATTCAGATTAGCACTCGCTCATCAACAGTCCCGGTACAAACATGGAATTGGGCCCTCAAATTCACGGTTGCATCAACTTTTCCAAATGCCGACAACGAACTCCTCTTCAACTTGGCCTGCGACAACATGGACCAACACCGCTCCGTTGAATTTCTAGTTGCCGTTGTGAGTGACAAAAAAATTCTACGACACGTGTCCGGTAAAAAGTATTTTACAAAAACTCGGTATCACACAGACTTGGACTTGCAATCAGTAGTCGAAGTCGGTGATCTGTACAACAACGATGCGCAACTTCTGGTAAATGGTAATCTCTACCTTCAGCTTACTCTTCGACCTATTGTTTAATTTACTTTTTTCGAAAAATAAACTGAATATCGTCTGTCACTGAAATAGAAGAGGAAAGAACGGGAAAAGGAGAAAAGACCTCACCGGATGCGCAAACATGCCATTCGACCTCTGCCAGGAACGACGGGGAAAGACAGTAACCCATTTTGTTAATCAATATGCAACAAAAAACTGTGAGTCGTTCTTCCACTGTGCTATTGCATTTAACTCACTAACGAATTTTTGCTTTTAAGTTTTGGTGGCATAATGTTAACAATACAAAGTATAACATTTAAAAAAAAACACGGTTAACTGTCGCTACATAGTACATACATAGTAAACTGCATTCTCTTAATATTACCGCAAAATGGTGCGTTATTGGCTATAAAATGCCCATTTTTTTGTTATAAAGTGGTTTGCTTGATCTCTTGATTCAGACATTTCGGAAAACAACTTTTTTGTGATCTCATTGATACGCCGAGCGTTGCAACAACGTTTGATTTTAAAATAAAAGCAAGAACATTTTTTAACAAATTGCACTTTATATTTTTTTAAATAAAAATACAATTATGAAATTATAAAACTGTTTGACTAAAAAGACCGTAGTTTCATTAATTAATTTGACACAAAACCTTTTATTTTGAAAACTGGATGAAGGCAATTATTTTTAAACCATGTTTTTTTTCTTAACTTTTTCGAAGTCCAAGTTTTATTATTAGGTTGTTGCATAAAACGTGTCCCACTTTTGGGCTTTTCGATAATTTGTTCTTGTTTCAGGAAAAATTGGGAATAGGTTAGGTAAGTTGCAGGTTTTACCTGATAGATGAATAACTGTTGTAGATAACAATGACAATTATAATGTTTAACAATGAATGATTTAAAAAAATTAACAAATTATTTTTTAAATCGGTCACAGCTGGGACCCGATTTATGCAACAACGTAATAATAAAACTTGGACTTCGAAAAAGTTAAGACGGAGTCTGCGAGCCGATTTTCCTATAAGGAGAAAAGCCCGACCAGACGTTTTTTACACTTTCAAATGTTTTGAGCCAAAGTTGTAGAGGACCCTAAGGGCAGTCTATATCCGCGATATTAGATTTTTGAAAAATCGGATTCTGGAGATTTGGCTTCAGATGTGTTTTTCATAAAATCCGATGGCCCGCAAATCGACTTTGTCGAAACTGTCTAAAAATTTGCATACAGGGGTTTCAGAGGACAGGGAATACGATGGCTTACTCAGATTTTTCAAAAAACACTTGCAAGTATTTTTTATTGAATTTCGCCGTCATAAAATTGGCTGTACCGCGCCTTAAAAAAATAATCAGACCCTGACACCTATCCTATCTGAAAGAGCAATTTTTTCTGGTCAGAATCCAGTTTCTTTTAAAAAAACGTAGTTTCCGCCTGGCCTTCTGGGTCTCGATTTGTCGTCAAAATGACCAAAAAACTCCCTTTTTTGCGCGTGCGCGCGCGCGTGCGCACATCCCGCCATGTTTTTTGAGGGGGTTTTTGGCTGTTTTGACTACAAATCGAGACCCAGAAGGCCAAGCGGAAACTACGTTTTTTCAAAAGAAATTGGATTCTGACCAGAAAAAATTGCTCTTTCAGATAGGATAGGTGTCAGGGTCTGATTATTTTTTTAAGGCGCGGTACAGCCGATTTTATGACGGCAAAATTCAATAAAAAATACTTGCAGGTGTTTTTTGAAAAATCTGAGTAAGCCATCGTATTCCCTGTCCTCTGAAACACCCCAGAACAAATTTTTAGACAGTTTCGACTAAAACGACAAGCGCTTCATCGGATTTTATGAAAAACACATCTGAAGCCAAATCTCCAGAATACGATTTTTCAAAAATCTAATATCGCGGATATAGACTGCCCTTAGGTTCCTCTACAACTTTGGCTCAAAACATTTGAAAGTGTAAAAAACGTCTGGTCGTCGGTTGTAAAAAGTCTCGCAGACTCCGTCTTAAGAAAAAAAAACTTGGAAAAAAAACTTAGTTTGGAAATAATTGCCCTCATCCCGTTTTCAAAATAAAAGGTTTTTAGTTTTACATTGTAACTTTTAAAAAAACCATTTTTTAACAACAGAAACTGGAATGGCAAGAAACGTAGTTTTTGGTTTTCAGACTGCATAAAATGAACAATGCATTTTGAAAACTTATAAATATGTATAAATAGTACAAACAATCATCGGAAGTGATCACCCAGTTCATTAACGGACAATGAGTTTCTAGTCAATCCATGAATCACGCTACTGTTCTCTTGTTTGCCAAATACATACATAACAGGTCTCTTTGAAGAAGAAAGGGTAACTGGCTCAGTTGCTTGCGATAAAAAAAGCAACACAATATTGTTCATCAATGCACGAAGACAAACTTTGTAGGGCGACAACGTCGCCTCGTTACAAACCCTTTTACCGTCAACTGTCAACCGTCAATCGTCAGCCTTGATCGCCAAACTAATGTGTCACAAAGGGGAAGTTTACGTTAACCCCGTTGATGGTTCCCGGTAAAAAAAGAGTATAAAACTCTCAATCTTTTCATGTTTTTCACTTACAATCGTCAATCGTCGTTCATATTTTTTTTGTCAAAAATGCTGTCAAAGTTTGTGATACTTATTTTTGCGCTCATCGCTTTGGCTACAGCCCAGTACGGTTATAACGGTTATAACCGGGGAGGTTATGGTGGCGGCTACGGTGGAGGCTACGGTGGAGGATACGGTGGTCGAGGCGGATACGGTGGAGGATACAATGGCGGCGGATACGGCGGCGGATACAATGGTGGCGGATATGGATACAACCGAGGTGGCGGAGCCATTCAGGGTGCCGAAATTGGCGCTGCAGTTGGTAAGAATTCTGATAACTGATGTTTGATTTTATTATACTATATTGGTTTTTTTCCAGACGCCGTGGAAGGAGCACAATTTGGTAACCCTGTTCTTGGAGCCATCGAAGGCGCTGAAATTGGTGCCATGGAAGGACAGATGTTTGGATGAATAAAACTGTGTCATTTTATTCGATCTTTTTTCATTTGTAAATAAATATTATACTTTATATGTATATTTACATGCATACATGATTTTATCAAGATACAACAAAAAATTTACTCAATTAACTGAATTTCTGATTTATTTTTTAATTTAGGCTACTATTTACATCGCTGTTTTTAAAAATAACTGAACGTGGCTTTGATGCAAATAATCAAGTTCCCAAGAGTGCGTACTCAACCGCGACGAATGTTATGTATGCATGTTTTGACTACAAGTACATACACGCGTGACAAAACAAATCATAAATCATTGACGCAATTCTTCTCTTCGTCTGTAAACATAACATTTTCCAAAATTAACTAAATAATAAGCACTGTTTATTTACTGCATCAGTTTGTAATCTTTTTAAATATAAAAAAATTGATTAATTGTTTATGTATAACCTGTCGCACAATCTAAGTATTTACAGGGTGCGCCAAATGTTCTTGAACAAACGTTTTTAATTTTTATTTTTCAACAACATGGAATTGGACAAAACGGATTACCTGTAATAATAGCACGGACACTAAGACACATTGTATTAATTGGGTTGTTGATCAACTCCCCTAAATGGCGAATCCTATGTCCAAACGTCTAAAAAATTTAGAGCCGAAATGGCCGCAGGGTTATTGGGACATTTGATTTTGTTATCCGCGTTGTAGTTGGGCTGTATGTTTTCTACTCCGGTATCGTTAAGCACATATTCTAACAATAAAAATTTGCCATAAGCCACATTCCACAAAATTGTGATTCGGAAAATAGAGCCGCTCGTTTGAAAGCACTCCAAAGTCAAAAAACAAAATTTTTTTTACCTTTTTTTAATTTTTAGTCTCGTGCACTACGGCGAGCTTTGATAAAAATCCCATTTTGTATTGCCGGTGTACTGCTAAACCCAATGAAGTATTTTGGCAACAAAAAGCTCATGCAGGATAGATCCTGGTTGATTCTAATTACAAAATGCACAAAAATGAGGTATATTTTGCTAATAAAAAAAAATCCATAATTATTCATGGCTAACTGGGGGGTTCAATTTTTTTTAACAAGAAGACATGTTCCTCGAACAAATAAAGTCGCAGGTAGAATTTCATGTTAGCTTCCGGGTGCGCAATCACTAGAAAAATGGCTGCGCGTTGACCTGCGGCCATTTTCAAAAAAATTGAGCGTGCGTTTGAGCTTGTGATTAGCAGGCAAGAGACGCAACGTGGAAACCCCGTAAATCCAAGGTTCCCTAATGTATATACAATTGTTCCTCATTGCCCGTTTTGTAAAATTCCTAGTGGTTTAAAAATTAAAGTTAAAAACGTTTGTTCAAGAACATTTGGCGCACCCTGTAATGTTAAGTCTAATGCGACAGGAAGTTTTTTTTAAACTAAACGAATATTATTCGCATTTGTGCAAACAGGATATTCCCGTTCATTTTATGATGACAAAGCCCTACAAGGGGAGAGAAAAAAGATCAAATCAGCCCCAAACTACATGTCTGTTTAGTAAACTAAAGACGTCGCGATATATCTACTACGTATCATATTTATCACTTTCGTCACACTTCACATCACCAGCCTCGTAAAATTTATTGTTGGCAATGATGTCAGAGTATATAAATGTAATACTAATCCGTTCATTTTATCTCATTTTATCTCAAAATGAATTTTTTCGCTCTTTTATTCGCCCTTGCAGTTGTTTTTCTATCTGAAGCCCGACCCCAGTGGGGCTACAACCGGGGATTCGGAGGTCGCGGCTTCGGTGGTCCAGGCGGCGGCTTCGGTGGTCCAGGTGGTTTCGGAGGCCCCGGCTACTACGGTGGTGGATTCGGTGGTCCCGGTGGAGCGATCGAAGGCGCCGAACTTGGCGCTGCAGTGGGTAAGAATTTTGAAACTGTCATTAACTGTAATATGTCATTCTACAGCTAATATTTTTATTTTTTAGGTGCCATCGAAGGAGCTCAGTTCGGCAATCCTATTCTGGGAGCAATCGAAGGAGCGGAGATTGGCGCGGCAGAAGGTGCTTTTCTTGGATAAATGATACTGTACTTTTTTTGTTCAAATGTTGTTTTGTAAATAAATAACTGCATTTTCACGCTTTTGAAGTTGAAGAAAACAAACTGTCTAATATACATGCAAGTATACTTGTTAATCGTGCGGATCACAAAAAAATCAACATGCAAAAGAAAAAAAACTGACATAGATGTCATGAAGTCACTGTAAAAATCTATATGTACTTTAACGACAATTATACCATCATTTGATAGTAACCGATGATCAAATGTTAAACATCCATAACTCATTGTATATCTAAATATCTCATCAGTAATAAGTTTGAAACCCAATTCGCCAAAAAAACAATTGTGTTTAAAAATAAACTGTAGTATATTGTTTGACTGTGCTCCGTGTCAATGGTCTAATACATATGTATGTAACTGACATCGGCTACTGACGTCAATCGCAAACCCCAAGACCTGATTTCATATCACCAAATGAAGCCAACTTACGTAGGTTTCGGTTGACAAAAACTGATATTGGTAAACGTATGCATTTTTTGCTCCCAACGATGATCACAACGTTGTATGTAATCAATTGTTAATTAATGATCCGTTTGCGCTCACATACGTGCGTCAACCTACATACCATGCTACAAACCTTACCACTCTACGGTCATAAAGATTTTCTCCTTTGTTTCAACAATGACTTTTTCTATGAAAACAGTTTTAATTCTGTTTTTTCTCATTATCGTGATTCTTGAAGCCGCGCCTCAATGGGGTGGTGGTGGATGGAACCAAGGATACGGTGGCGGCTACGGCGGAGGATACCGTGGTGGTTACGGTCGTGGAGGTTATGGTTATAACCGTGGTGGATACGGTGGCGGATATGGATACAATCGAGGAGGATACGGTAGAGGATACGGTAACTACGGAGCAGCCAGAGCCATCGAAGGAGCCGAAATTGGCGCTGCTATAGGTAAGTCAAGTTTTAAACTGGTGTCTAGATACTTTTTGTTGGAAAATATTTCAGGTGCAATAGAAGGAGCGAGATTTGGAAATCCCATTCTCGGTGCGATTGAGGGAGCAGAAATTGGCGCAATTGAAGCCCAGATGCTTGGCAGAAAGAAGTAATTGCTGGATCTCTATCACAATTTTTTTTGAAAAATATTGTTACAGATACTAATTTGTAAATAGTATGCATGTTTAACTGCAAATATGAATGTATAAATACAAATGTGATGAATAAGCAAATTGTTGCGTTGTTATTTAGTTAATTACGACAATTCATTTTTGCTCATATTTACATAGTTGTTTTTTTTTTTATTGAAAAAAAGTAAATATTCGTAAAAAAAAGTAAATAAAATAAAGTTTGTATTACTGATTGCGCCAATACGAATTGTATTAGAATGTTTTTCTTATAAAAAAATAGAAAATGATAAAACTGAAATTTCTGGAACTTTTTAGTGAGTAAAAATGCGAAAAAATTGTCGATAAAACCACACCCGTCCACGCTATTGTCAAAATTGCAAAAATAAAGAAAAATACAGTATGTTTTTATATTATGTGAAGTAGTCAATATTGAAAACTTTTCAATCTAGTAATAAAGTATTTTCCAAATCCCAAGATTGCAAGTTTAAAAATTGAGTGAGCTCAAGTCCCGAAATTGTCATGGTGTTCAAAACTGATTGTATTTGGTATTCGGTAAAAATGAAATACTAAATAAAATACTGCGGTAACAATTTTTTCCAAAAAATACATATTTTGTAGTCACTGATTGTTTCGAGTGCGTGATTACCAAATTTAAATTTAAATTTATCAAAAATTAAGATTGACATATCAGCGGAATGTGTTTAATTCTGCACTAGACTAAGATCAAATCCCGTTTAATCCGTTCACCTGAAAATATCGATTATGGGAAAGATGATCATCAGTCAGTTTGATACAAAATTCAGTGCCAAAAGTCCCTGCTAAAAAGTCAATGGGCAAACCTGATGTCAGTAGAACTCGACAGACTACCAAAATACATATAAAAACTGCAGTAATATGGAAAGAATGTAATACATGCAATGTATTTAATTTCTAAAACACAGTTTACAAATCATTTTTCAAACATTTGACAAAATTAAATAGAAAACAAAATCTTTGACAATTTTAACTGCCAGTTCGTGGTTGTCAAATTTATTATAAATAGCAATAAATATCATATTATACATGTATTTACATAAATGTATATTCACGTGCGTCTGTCGACACCGACGTCAATAGCAAACACAAGAACCCGCTTTTTGTTTTACCCAAGAAAGCAATAATGTATATGCGTACATACATAACTTTCGATTAACAAAAACGATTAAAAGTCTGGTTTACTTGTATAATACAAAGTTGCAACAATTGCCAAAAAATGATTTATTCATAATAACGTTATTGCGAGGAACATTTCCGGCTTTTTTTTCAATTAACGATAACTTTGAGTCAAACAAGCTACAAAACTTTTCCATTTCCCAATCATAAAACCCGCATTCAACCTGTCTTGTGCTTATTGAACTGTAACCAAGAATATTGTATAAAAGGAAATTTTCTCATGTCAGTTGTTATCACTTCAGTAAAGTTTGTTTGCTTCTAAAAATGATTTTTACCGCCAAAACTGTCTTGATTGTTTTGACGTTTGTCGTATTTCTTGAAGCTGCACCTCAATGGAGCGGCAATGGATGGAACCAAGGTTACGGTGGCGGATACAACAACGGATACGGTAATGGAATTGGCTACAACACTGGCGGATACCTTGGAGGTCGTTATAACCCTGGATACGGTGGCAAATACGGCTACAATCAAGGTACATACGTTCTTGGATACAACCGTGGATACGGTGGAGGATATAATCCGGGATTTAATGGAGGATACGTAAACGGATACGGCTTCAATCGTGGCGGATATAATGGTGGATACGGTAGAGGATACGGAGGTTTTTGATCCAGATTTACCAAAAAATCACAAACTGCGGTTGTTGTATGTAAGTCAAGTTTTAAACTGTGTTGGATGTATAGCTTTGATATTCTAAATATTTCAGGCTCAAACAAAATATGCTTATGAAGCAGGATTTTTTCTCCGACAGAAGCCTCAAACATTGGCACAATCGATGCTTGGCAGAAACATAGTATATAAATGCTATTTTTATCAAAATGTTTGCTTATTAATAAATATGATAATAAATGTACAATAAAATATTTTGTTCAATATCACTGAACAAAAAACTGACGAATGAAAACGTCAGAATCAGTGAAAATGTTAGAAAAACTGACGATTTGCACAAAATCGTTAGAAAAACTGACGATCAGGGACGTCAGGAAATAACTGATGATTTTTTTAAAAGGGAAATCGTTAGTTTTTTTCTGACGTTTTGAGACAAGAGTACGCATTCACAAAACTTCATTTTTTTGCAAAGTAAAACGTCAGTTTTTTTCTAATTTCTTTAATCGTCAGTTTTTCTAACAAATGCAAAACTGATTTCTTTAATCGTCAGATTTTCTAACGATTGCAAAACTGACTTTTGTAATCGTCAGTTTTTTTCTCACGAATGGGGACGTCAGTAAAACTAACGAAAAATGGTTTTTTTTTCAGTGTAACTGTTCTTTTGCTGCTACAATAAATTAATATTTAATCATTTCTAATTTCCTAATAAATATTTATAGTTATAAATATATAAGTTTTTAAGAGGCAGTCTGCGACAGGATTTAGGAACAAGGGGGAGACGAGGACAAGACTTTTTTACACTTTCAAATATTTTGAGCCAGAATTGTTCCCCACCCCTAAAAACCTCTATTCCCGCCAAACACAGATTTTAAAAAAAATCGGATTCTGTAATTCTGGATTCTGAAAGCTTCTTGATAAAAATTGATGGCACGTGCTCTGTTCATGGAGAAAAAGGCTGAAAATTTTATTAGGGGGGTTTTCATAGACGCGGAACACGATGACTTAATCAAATTTTTTTTATCGTTACGGTAAGTGCCACATTTGGGCTAAAATTGATGGTTTCTTGGCCACCACAGATTGGGTTTTCAGAGGTGCCAACACTGGCATAGCCTATCTTTTTCCCCGTGTTTTGACGCGTCGAATGGGGTAATGCATGAAACAAAGGAGTGACCGCAATGAGGTCATCCATTGGCATTTATGATGCGCACTCGAAAAAACGCGCACAATTTCGCTTCAAGTGACAAAAAAAGAGCGTGCGCGCGCATAAAAGGTGTCATGTTCAAAAAAACGCCGTGAAGCCAATTTTTGTTTTCTATCTTATTTTCTTATTTTCTCGCTGTCGCAGTGAAGTCGATTATCAATCAGTCCGTCCGTCTATCACACTTCTAACTTTTTCCGGCAATGATTTTCTGAAGAACGGCAAAGCAATCCGTAAAACTTCGAAACTACAGTTGACGTCAACAGTAAGTTTTTATTTTGGTACATATGTGAAAGAAAAGATACTTATTTATACATATTTTTATAAATGTTTTTCCGTTTTTTTTGTTTTTTTAACCGTACTTGTAACCAATGCATAAAACCGGCCTAAAAATCAGGCCGCCGGCCGGCTTGTGGCCGGCCTAAATTTTCAGGCCGAAGCCGGGCCGGCCGCGGCCTATTTTTTTTTTTAATTTCGTGCTTTATTTTAGGGTTATTTTCGCAAAATTTGACAAATTTGGAAAAAAAATTTTTTGGAAACAATCTAATATTATGGAAAAATGCATAATAATAAATTCCCCTGTGGTAAAAAGTAAAAAGAAGACGAATGAAGAACGTCAGAAAATCATACTTTTTTCGAAAAAAATCAACTTTCGAATTTTTTCCAGCTTTTCCCGGCTTTTTCGGCCGGCCTTGAATCGAAAAGCCGGCCCGCAGCAGGCCGGACGTTATGCCATCCTGTAACTGCGGTTTTGACAAGACAGAAAAATAAAAAAAATGGAATATTCTCGTTTCTAAAGTACGTTTTTTTTAACAGCACATAAACAATGACTAAAGTTGTACTGTTTTCAGAAAAATAAAAAATGAAACCATATTGTTGCAATTCTACAACTACAAGGAGCAACTTTTGAAGAAAACTCCAAGTAAATTCGAATCGACAACCACATCAATGACTGTTTTTTTATAATTTGGGTATATTTAATTTGTTATTTGTATTGTAAATGTGTATACGTGCGTGTATAAAGATGACAAAAAGGGTTTCAAAGACGACGATCGCATCGACTATGCAAAACTAATAGGCCAGAAATGAACAGGAGAATAATGAACGAATATCGGGGACGATTCGCCAAGCGGTTTGGGAAAAGTGTTTTTTCCTACTTTTTCAATTCGTCAGTTTTTCTAACAATTAAAAAGTCGATGTCTGCAATCGTCAGTTTTTCTAACGAATGCAAAACTGACGTTTGCAATCGTCAGTTATTTTCTAACTAATGAAGAAATCAAGAAAACTGACAAAAAATCGTCAGTTTTCTTGACGATTTTTTTTTGCGTGAATAACAACAGAGTTGTTATAAAACTGTACTCGTAATTTTTAAATCAATTTCAATTTAAAAATTTCAAATTCAAACTTTAAATTTATGTATTGAATTTTTTTTTTAGATACATATAAAAAAAATTTAAATGCAATACTAGACTCGTAACTGCATCGAAAATTCGCGGCAAAACTACTCACATCAAAAGATTGATGAAACCGAGATGCACTTCAGGGGTGCCTACTAACTTGAAAATTGAAACTTAGAAGATCTGACGACGTCGAAATTTTTTCGAGAACTTTTCGGAAAAAAACGGCGCTTGCACATTTGTTGCAACCAGTGTAACATCGCCTTCGCCTTCATCGCCCCCGGAGGCGCCTTCAGATCGCCTTCGCCTCCGGAGGCGAAGGCGAAGGCGAAGGCAAAAAATTGATCGCCTCCAATTGCCTTCGCCTCCATCGCCTTCAGACCTTTACAATTTTGAACAAAAAATTTGAATGGCTTTAAATTCTAACCACAAATAGTCAAAAAACAGCTTACCACTTTATTTAATAGAATTAAAAGCTTTCTATTATCATAATTTGCTATGGTTTTGTAATAGAAAATTTGAGAATTGACACCAAAGGCGCCTCTGATCGCCTCCGTCTCTGGAGGCGCCTTCATCGCCTTCGCCTTCGCCTCCGGAGGCGAAGGCGAAGGCGAAGGCAATAATTTTGGTTTGCGTTACACTGGTTGCAACGTCATAAAAAACATAGTTAGTAACTGCATTGCATTACGACGGTAATCGATTTTGCTAACTGTCTATGAACTGATATCGGGTCAAACAAGTGTATTTAAAGAATTTTTTCTTGCAGATTATTATAATTATTTTATGTAAACTGTGATTCCATGTATATTATACATTCATTATTAAATAATGCTACCGCACCAACCATTGAAAAGATACATCAGCGAATAGTGAGTGTTTTTGGCGACAATTCACATACTACTAAGAAGGTACTATATCTGGAATCCACAATTTTTGATTCTGTATTCCAAGCATCGGGGACTGTATTCCAGATTGAGTTATCTTTTAACTGGATTTATTTATACGTGAATTGCAGTGGAATTAACACAAAAAATGTTTTTTGATGAGGAAAATCATATTGTTTATTGATAACCCAGGTCAATTTAATGCAAAGTCAGAAATAAAAAAACATGCTTATACATACATATTATAACTGGAACAAAAACATGCTGTTAAAACCTACAGACGTTTTTTGTACGGTTGGCACAAAAACTTGTTGTTAAAAAAAACTGCCGCCACAAACAGGAATTTGCTACTTTTTTTTGTATGGAAGTTTCCTTTTGAGTCATTAACCGGCGCAATTTCTTGTAATTTGTTATCATCAAATTTCAAAAACAATTTAGTATGCTTTAGCTTTCAACATGTTTGAGAAAACGGCAGCAACCGAAATCCTTATTTCTAACATCTCATTTACACGGATGCATTTTGCCAAAACGTAGATACATAAAACTCCTTATTTCTCACTGGTTATCGTCGATTTAGGATAGCCTCCCGAAATCACACTTTATCAGCCCAGAATCTACATATGCATGTAATATATCCATCTCAACAACATACCCGGTTAGCACAATCACTTCGACGACGCCGAAAGCATTCATCAAAAGAACACTCTGGAAGAATGTTTTTTTTTCGACGCTTGACCAAGATTGGATCCCGTTTGACCCACTCAACCGGTGGTTCACCGGCAGCAAGGGCATCCCGAAGATTCCAAAGCTGACCTCGAAAGACGCGGATTTGACTGAAGGTAAGAAGCCGATTGTGGGATTTGTCTTTTCGAAAAAGAGTCATCAATTCGTCGCTGAGTACGCTGACAAAAGCCGGAGTCAGTAAGCTGAGTAACCGACACCGAAGGTCTTCATCCAGCGGTAGCGACGCATACTTGAGATCTGCCCAGTGGAATGGGAATTGCCGGAATCGGGATGCGCATTCAGGGTGTTTGACGGGGAAGGCGAGGCCGTTGTCGATGACTGCAATGTCGAGTTCCTTTTCGGGGACGTGTCTGGAAAAAAAACTGGTCTCAACAAAGTCGATACCGAAGACAAACCTAATAAGCCAATTCTCAGTATGTCGGTCAGTATTTCGAATTACATAATCCAGAACACACAATTTCTGGAAAAGTATCGTAAACTTTTTTTCTTCGGCCGGGGTCAACGCCGAAGACGAATTTTCCCATTCAGCCAGTAACTCAGCTGCGCTTCGGTAACCTTCAACAAAAAGTTGAAAACTTCCTTTCTTGAATCTCGAAGACGTCAGACACGTGTTTTTCCTCCGATGCCCGTAATTAAAAGTCGGAGATGCGAGTCTGACAACTCTCGTCTTGGGAACAACTTTGAGACCGAGTCTTTCATCGACCAAAGACGCCGCGGTTTCAGAAAGATATCCGTGATTTGGAATCAGACAAGCTCTTCCAAAACAACAAAAACAGAGCATTCTTTGGAAAAATTTGGGCCATTTGGGGTTGAGCGGAGCGAAGGGTTCCTCATCGCAGGGTTTGAAGACAGCAATGATTTTTCGGTCTCGATCAAAGACAAAATAGGATCCCGAACTTCCAGATGGGATAAGTTGTGGGTAGATTCCCGCTTCGATGGCTTCCTGAGCCCGAGAAAAAATTACTCCGAACTCGGATTCACCTTCTGTGGATAGAGACGAACCTGCGAGGCTGCCGATATCCGCGGTAGAAGTGAGAGTGATCTCGTTGAATTCAGACACGCTGTCAAACGAGGGAACGCCCTAGAAACCAGAAAAAAAAGTTACAAAACTGCATTTTTAAAAAGGGGCTTACTTTGACAGAATTCATGTCCTGTAATCCTTGTTTTGGCCGAGTTGTACGAGGAACACGCGTCGCGAAACTTGTCGTTGGAAGACCATTGATGGATGTTTCACATGTTGTATCCCCGTCGTGGTCATCTACTACAACGACTTCTTGATCTGTCATCGATGCGATTGTTTGACAGATGAGAATTTGGAGGACTGGGGCGCGTGATGAGTAATGACAATGCGCCACAGAGTAGACAGACTAATGTTAGCTGGCGATGGAAGCATTACGTCGGTTACGACACGTAAAAAAAAGAAAATTTGCATTTTTATGGAAATTTTTGGGTTTTTTGAAAAACTGATGATCGACATGCTCACGAAAAAGCAACGTGCAAAAAAACTGGCGTGCTCTGACGTTTGTAGGACTTCGAATTCTGCGTTGATAAACAAATGTGCCGTACATTTTTTGGAAACAAAAAATTACAAAATCCGATTTTTTTAAACTGTGCATTGCAAACATTTCTTACTTTATGAAAAAATTTTATTGGATAACAAATTGAAATTTAAAAACTGCGACTTATGTACTACACAATTAGAAGCAAGTATCTAGGTATGTATCTAAAAATATCCATCTTCTAAATGCTTTCTTCTAAAGCTGTTTTTTTATGTTCTTTTGTAACTAAATCACTAAAAAAATCCGGTTCCACTATTTCAGCAAATGTTTACTATTTATCATAATAAATTGACAGTTCAAGTTCGGAAACCCTGTTGATCACGTGCGATCGATTTTTTGACGTTAAACTAAATATTATGTTATGAACAATACAAAAATCGATTATTTTGTTTAATATTGTCAACAAAAGCCCAAATTAATCCAAAACTTCAAAAATAACTGTTGCTTTGAAAAGAATGATTTTTTTTATTAAAAAAAGTTTCATAAATGTACATACAATTTTAGCATGACGGGGATATCACTTACGAGTATGTAGTAAATATACATTTGTATTTTGTACTCATACTGGATTTCACAAAACGGCGAAGTATGTAAAATGAATATTTATGTACATTTTACATATTTATTTATGTCGTACGTGCCGTCCCTCCAGGTTCCGATGATTCAAAAATCGGCTGTTTGGTGTCACAAACAGAAATCCCAGATTAGGATCCTTGGTCGTTGTCATGGGCCGTCGGGTTGACGTTCCTCCACGCAGGATCGACTTGTCAATGGGTCTCAGCACGCGAACGTTGCCACCGGGTTCAATGACCAAAACGGGTTCCCACGAGCCTTTGGACGGCAAAATCCTGGGTTGGCGTAAATCCGTGATCACCTGTTGATGGACGTTGAATGCTTCGCGCAGGCTCACCGAGTAGCAAACCGCGATCAGCGATGATAGACCTTAAATAAAATATGTATATAACTTTTTTAAAACTGCGTTAAAAATTTTGGCCTTACCAAATAAAAATAACAATTTCATAGCAATAATGATGAAACGAGCAATGAATGTTATTATCAATTCGTTAGTTAATCACAAGTAGTAAAATATAGCGATGTCTTATGAAAACTTGTTTGTTTTATATAAACGCGTAGTCATCAAAAAAATGCATGATCCAGTGTATTCTGTTGCCGCGTGATGACGTACGTGTACTTTTTTACACCGCGGTTTGGTTTTGTTTTTCTCGTCATGTCGGTTATGGTTTCAGTATCTTCGTTCCTGCTGGGTTCGAAAGGGGGCATCTGCGTCTAAAAATAATTCTAAAAAATAAAACAAGTTTGCAATGTAAAAACAGTGGTAAATGTTTTTGCTATTAAGATTTAATAAAATTAATAAAATGTGTACAAAAATTACTGTTAATTTTAGACATCGATTTGTCAGCTATGCAAAAATATTATAACTGAGTTTCGATCAATGATCACAACATAACAATTTTATTTAACATAACAAAAACTGTAAATGAAATAAATTTATTATCCAATTGTTCAGCAGGTCGACAACTTATGTCAGTCAATCAGTACCCAAAGATCACTGCTTGTCATTGACGATCGAAATAATCTTCCAGACGCGTCTGTGGACGGTACGTGACAAGTGCACTTTTTATTCATTTGTGATCTTTAACAACGTTGTAAACTGACTGCATTTGTTGTGATAATACTTTTTACCTAATTTCTAAAAAAAAAATCAAAAGTGTAACTGAAACGTACCCATTTTTTGTTTACATAATTAATATTAAAAAAAATATTTATTATTACTGATCTCCTTTTGTGTTTACCTTATTTATTTTAACTGATAATGAAACGGATTACCAAAAATTAAAAAAAACAAAAAAATGAAAAAAATTGTTTTGCGTTTAAAAAAAATTATTTTTTCTTTGTGAATTTTTTTGCTATTAAAAACGTTATCACAACCCCCTACAGTAGCGTGAATAAATAAATATTGACACATTCATTTTATCAACCACCTGCATAATATTTAATTGTACTCAAAACATTTACTGCCATGGTAACGTCCGGCGACACTATTTATTTTTTTTATTCACCAGCCTAATAATGGTATTCATCGTACCTGACAGTTAGTAGCAACGTCAGCATGAGTGCGGTAAAATTATTGCGTTAGCGTAAAACACGCTGGCTGGCAGCAGGAGAACTCATGCCAATGCTGCCGTCTCATCTGTGGCATGGGACTCTTACATACGCGGAGTTGAGTGCTCACAGGCAATTAGTCGACATTGACTGCTACTTGGGTACCGACAAAGAACTTTTTTTTTCTTACTTAAAAGTTTGGTTATTTTTTTGGTTTTAGGGAAATAACTGTCTGGTAGTTTTAAAACTTTTACAGTAATTTTTTCCAACGCAGCTTTGATCTAAATAAATAAATATTTAATAACTGCTTTCTTTTTACAAGTTCTAACATGAGCACGTCAAGTTTCCCCCCATATCCGGCTGGTGTCCTAGCCTCCTCCCAGCACGACGAAGACAAAGCTTTTGCCGATGCCAGCGAACACGTTCTGTAGTAAGTTTTTTTTTAAAACTGGTATTAAAAACTTATGAATCTTTAGCGCTGACTCAACAAACCTTCAAGACACCCTGGCAGAAGCGCACATTGCTTTCAATTTGTTTTTAAACAACCATTTTCAACTCGCTGAAGAACGAATGGCTGTTTTGTAAGTTTTTTCACTGGTACCTTCTTTTGTGTCGTACATACATACTACATGCATGATCGCAACTCTGCAGGTCAGACAAATCCATGTACCATGCACTCGGACACTTTTACATCCTCCTGATGAAAGCTATGTTTACGTGCGATCGCGCGGATCTCAAAATTGCATTTGACTCCTGCGATCGGGCATCTGAGGTCATCAACAGGTTTCGGGCAAAGTATTCGCTTGCCGATACACTTTACCGCTTTGGTGGAAGTCATAAGACGCTAACTGACTGTACGTTTTGCTTCAAATGACAGAAAAAAAGCAAAATCATAAATCGCAGGATTATGTTTTGCAATTTTTGTGAAAAGAATTGTAAACTGCGAAACTGTGCAATTATATTGTTTTTTTAACTGAGACCAAATGTCAAAAAATACAAAACATAGTGCTTCGGAACATCAAAAACTGATCAAAAATTGATTTGGCTGTTAAAAATTCGTATCACTAGAATCTGGCATCAGAAAAATTTGATATGAATAACAAAAGGATTATATTTACATTCGTCAACATTTGAAAAAAAACAGTTTCACATTTTGAGCCTAAACCCTGTCAAACGTCAAAAAATTCGAACTGCGATTCATAAATACAATAAATATTAGATACATAGTATGTATTTTATTTATTATAATTATTTCTAAAAAAATCTTGTAAACCGCAGAATTTTTTTATTTTTGTAAAAATTTAACTGAATGGACGGTTTCACTATTTTTTAACTGCACGGTCTTTGTAGACTAATTTTTTTTAACTGCAAACTATTTTCTTAACTGGTTCGAACGGTTTAGTGACACTACTCCGAAAAATTCCTCTCCGATACTTATATCAAAAATTTATTTTTTTAACTGACCGTTGGAATATAATAAATACATATGTATGTATGTATATCCTTGCAGCCGAAATGCATGCCGAACTCTGCTATGCCGAAAGTCTTCTCGGAAAAGCAGTATTATCGTTCTTCATCGACGAAAGTTTAGCCAGTTTTGTAAAAGGTGCTTTCAAAATTCGAGCTTGTTATCAGACTTTCAAGTAAGTTTATTTATTTATTTATTTATAATTATATTTTTCACTGAACATGTTCGACGATTTCTGCATTTTTTAAGAGAATGTCAAAGAATTTTGGAAAACGAAAATTGGAAAAATCGAAACGTTAAAATGAAAGAAGAGTTCGAATCCGGCGTCAGGCTGGGCATTGGCACGTTCAATCTCATGCTTTCCACTCTTCCGGCCAAAATTGTTCGGCTTCTGGAATTTGTTGGTTTCAGCGGAAACAAGGTTGGTTTAACTGACATTCTGCATGTCCGAAATTATTATATTTATTTAACCCCCAAAAAAATTAAAAAATGATCGATCAATCAACAATTTTGGCTTTGAAAACAATGCAAACTTCGCGTTCTTTTGCGTCATCGTTGTCGTTAAGCACCCAGTTGACCTGGACATTGTCGATGAGGGGATAAGTCTCCGAGATGGCCACGGATTGTGTGTACGTGTATTCCTGGCCTGCTTTGAGGGGGCATGGAAGGTTGCCGGCGGTGCAGGCGTTGTTGTCCTCCAGGTTAAAAGTCGAAAAAGTGCCGCCCGCAAGTTTTGAACGAATTTCGGCTTTCAGGGCTGAGACGTCTTTGTCTGAAAATTTTTTGTTAAGAATTTAGGAAACTGTCGATATGTAAGTTTTACTTGGCACAAAGGTGATTTTGATGGTCGGGGATGTTCCACGCTTGAAGACGCATTTTTTGTCTTCCCTGTTGCACTGATCGGATACGACGCTTTTCACTTCGTAGATTGACTCTGAAAAAAAAGTTTGGGGTATAAAAACTGGAAATGGGGATTTCGTATGCATACTTTTTGAATTTTAATTTAAATTAAAATTTTTTTTAAAAATGAAAATTAAAATTAAAAAATTTTTTTAATTCTAAATTTAAATAAAATTTTTTTTTTAATTTCAAAAAAGTAACTTTTAATTTTTTTATTCATACTTTTTAATGAATCAGTAAAAAAACTGGTGTACACAAGCGGGAAAAAAAACTTACTACAATTCATGTAGTCCAGAGCTTCGTCATCGCCGGCAGCAGAAAGTGCCACGAAGGCAAGCACGATTGGAAGCAAAAGCTGAACAGCTCGACTTTGCATTTTTGAAAAAAACTGGTTTTTTTTTGGAAATTCTGGACTTAAACGGCTTTTTATACCCCATTTTGGATTGAGCTCCAAATCTGGGTTTGTTTATCTGACTGATGGGATTGGCTATGCGTAAATAGTTTATCTTAGGATTCACTGTATTGTTCAATCGTTTAAAAAAAGCACGACTTTGATTAAAAAAACTGCAAAATGCGTAAACATTAACTTTATCATGGAAATATATTCAAAAAGATCAAATGACAGGGAATCAGAGATTTATTTTATCACCCCGGATTCAACTGCTGGGAGATATCGGATATCTAATAACTGTAAATTTTGTAAACATAAAATTGGTTTACTCGATTTTCACTATACGAATGCAGCAAAATTTATTCTAAACAAAAAAATGTGGCACGTCAAAATTCGTGACAATTTTTTTTGACAAATATGTAAAAATAAATCCATGTAAAAAAATTCAGGCGGTAGGAATGCACGAGCTCCGTGTTGCAACGACAATGGAGTCAACGCTTCGGATGCCACTTGCTGGCATGACGCTGCTTTCCTGGCACCTCATTGCCTCTTTTATCATCGGAAATTGCAATCCTGACATTCCTTTTTGCGAGCGGATAATCAACTACTTTGCTGCCAAGTACCCAAACGTGAGTTTACAATCGTGTTAAAAAATTAAAAACTGCGAGAAACTAGTTCTTGTTTTTTTTCAATTTTTTTTCAAATTAAAATTGTTAATAAAAAAAACAAAGAAGTTTTTGAAACTGTTTTATCTCAAATTCTTTATGAAAAAAATTGAAAAAAATTTAAAAAAAAATGAAAAATAGTATTTTGCAACAAAAATCTGAAGCATTTCTAATTTTATACAAAAAAAGTTAAAAATTATATAAAACCAAATATTTTTAAAACTGACTATCTCTTTGGTGGATATTTACATAATTCTTACAAGGAAAATTTTAGGCAGCATTTTGGAAATTCTTCACGAAACTTTGCTAAAATGTTGCTTTTCCTATGAAAAGTTTGAACCGTAAAATTCATCTGCCTGAGGCATCTACAGGCGGAGTTACGATCGCCTGAAACCCGGTTTTTGCCATTTTTGACGATTTTTGGCACGTTGTAGCTAAAAAACTACGGCATTTCAAAAGTCGAGGTACATATTGATCGACGTAGTTTTTGATGGAGAATCCGATAAAAATATAATAATGTAGGGTTGCCACCTCGAAAAATGCCGAAATCAATGTTGTCATTGTGACCCCTTTTTAAATGCAAATTTCGGCATTTTCCAAAGTGGCAAACCTTTATTCTTATATTTTTATCAGATTCTGCATAAAAAACTACGTCGATCAATATGTACCTCGGCTTTTGAAATGCCGTAGTTTTTTTAGCTACAACGTGCCAAAACTGGTCAAAAATGGCAAAAACGCGATTTTAGGCGATCGTAACTCCACCTGTAGATGCCTCAGGCAGGTGAATTTTACGGTACAAACTCTTCATAGTAAAAGCAACTTTTTGGCAAAATTTCGTGAAGAATTTCCAAAACGCTGCCTAACATTTTCCTTGTTAGGAAAAAAGCAAAAATTTGTAAACATAGACGTTTTTTGTAGGGCGCAATAATTCTATTCCACCGAGCCCGATTCAACCTCGTCAAGGGAAACATTGACAACGCCATATATTTTTACCGAAAGTCAATCAACGCCCAGAACGTCTTCAAGCAGTTCCATCACGCCTGCCTTTGGGAACTCATCTTTGCGAACGCGTACCTCAAAAAGTGGGAACGATCTGCGACATGTGCTCTGAAATTATTCGAAGAAAACAAATGGAGTCGATGTTGCTACAAATACATGCTGGCGACATTTATCGATGCCGACAAAAGTGTTCCCAAGCGGAGGGAAACTGTGGCATATCTTTTGAAGTGGGTTTTTTTAAAACTGATAGTTCTGATTTAATGTGCTGTCAAAAACGGTAAAAAAATTGTTCTCGTCGACAGAGATCAGAAATTACAAAAAAAAACACTGGAATTTTGTTGTTATTTTATTTTATTATTTTTTTTTATTATTCAAAATTTCAGAGACGTTCCCCGAATTCGTCTTCGAATTGCTGGAAAATCAATTCCAGTTGAAAAGTTTTGCGAAAAGAAAGCATTGAGATACGAGCGAGAAGGGCAACTCTTTTTTGCCCATTATGTAAGTTTTTTTGTTGTAACTGAATGTTGCAATTATGTAAAAACTTTGAAGCAATGTTCGAATCGATTTTCGGAAATTGTTTTTCACTGTGGTATTATAAATTCATATAATTTTTCTTTCGCACAAATTTCGGTTAATATTTATAATATTTGCTTACTTTTGGGATGAAAAAGAACACTGTTGTATTTTCTCAAAGTATTTAAACATTTTCAAACATAAAACACGAAATTTGTTTTCAGGAATTTTTGTATTTCTGGGGAGGATTTGGAATTTTAAAAGGCAATAACGCAATTATACACGGCCTGATTGACGACATGGATTCGTCGTGGAACAACTGCAAGTCAAATGACATCAACGACATTTGCCTGTACTATTTTCTGCGAGGCGCTCTGCTCAACGTACTTGGGCATCTCGATAAGGCCGAACTCTGTATGCTCAGGGTTATTGAATAGTAAGTTTTTTTTAGGGGGTTATCACTGTTGTCCCTGATAAACAATTTTGTTTGGGGAATCAAAAAAAACTGAGGGATTGCAATTTTTATAGCAATTTTTTTAGATTTCACTGGTGCCAAGCATCCATGAATAATTATTTTTTTGTATCTTGCAGCGAAAACCAGCTAACAGATCACAATTACCTTGCACCCAACGCCTGCTTCGAGTTGGCATGCATCCGACGTGACATGTCGATGATCCATCAGGTGCATCCGCTGCTCAACAAAGCCCTCACATATCGGTCGTACTCTCTCGAGAACAAGCTCCACTTTAGAATACATGCCGCGAGAGAAGCTTTTATCGAGCAATGGCAGGATTCGAAAGCATTGACATCGGTGTAGCAAGGCACTTTGTTGTCAGAAATTTTAGTTTTAAAAAACTGTAATCGGAGACAGAACTGTACATGTATAATATAAAACTAAAAACAGAATAAGTTAATTAATTTATTGTCGCGATGAAATCAAAATTAAAAAATATTTTTTTTAGATTTCAGGTAAATATCAGACCAAAATTTGATATTTAAAATTGGCTCAAACGATCGGCTTTACAAAAAAATTGTTTTAAATAACTGAAACTTTCCGGTATAAAAATTTTTATGAACAAAGCGTTTGCCGATGCCAACGAGCACGTTCTATTATTATTTATTGTTTTTTTAACTGTTCATTGAATCAATAATTTCATAAATAAAAACGTTATATTGGTTTATTTATTTTTTAACTGTACGAACGGAACTTTATTCTAAATAAAAAAAAACTTCATTACAGTTGCTGCTACACTGACACATGATCGTCGTTTTTGACAATCTTTACGCCAACGTTTGGGATTGAAATAAATTTTTTATGGTTATACATAAATTCGGCTGTGTTGGGTACAAAAACTGCTAAAAAAAATTTTTTCTTCTGATAAGCGATTTATAGTTTCAAGAAAAAACTAATTTTTCAGAAGTGCAATAAAGATTTGAATATCCAGAAGCGATAAATTATTGTGAAAAATACCTAAAAGTTGGATCCTGGTGTTCATCCCTCACTGTTCAGAACGTTGGAGTTAACATGCATCCGACGTCCCCGATAAACAATGTAAACAATACTCTTTATTTCAAAAGCGTTTATCGAAAAATGGCAAGATTCAAAAGCATTGACATCAATGTGGTAAAACACGTGGATTGGCAAAAATTAAAGCTCAGGTTATACATGGCACAGTATATAAATGCGATAAAATAAAGCAACTCAGAATTTTTGTTGTAACAATCAATTTGAGGTAACAAGCATTTCAAGCAATGATTATTTGAGATCTACTAAATAAATATTATAGTATGTAATTGTCTAAAACGTTGTTAGGAATCAAAATATCGTATCGTAAAAGTTTCAAGCCAAACAATTACTGAAAAAAGTAAGCTCTGGTTAACAAAATAAATATCCTGTTTAAAATAGTCAAAGGTTTTGTTATTTGAAAAAATTTTTTTTGGGAGTTTTCAATCCGCAACAAATACACAAAAAATGCAACTTTTACGTTTTTAAAAAACATTTTGGGTTGAGTTTAGAAAAAAACTGAATTCTGCTAAATACTTGCTTAGGAAAAAAAATAGTTGAAGAAAAAAACGAATTCTAGATTTTTTACAATTTTGTAACAGTAAATGCTCAAAAAAGGAGTTTTTGAAAATTAACTGAGTACGTTGAGTAGACCCTTGAAAAGTCTAGAACCAATTTTGATGCCTAAGTTTGATGAAAACTCCTATTAAATCACTGAATAAACCGAATAGCAGCGATAAAGAATTTTTTAGAAATCAAATAAAGCCAGTTCGTCAATCAACAAACAAAGTGCAGGTCGACACGCAATCTTTTGTAAATTGATTATCAAATTTTTCATTTCCAACAATTTGTTGCAGAGATTTTCGTTCAGAGATCACGTTCTAAAAAAAAACTGAATCTTGTAAATCGTTACATAGTACAACATTATTCCACTCACATTATTGCCAAACTTGCAAAGCTGCATCCGAAATCCAAAATTTGGTCGTGCCATCGGTCTCTTTGATTCGATATAACTGATCGCAGCTGGGTACGTTAGTTTGGTCGCCGTCATGAGGTAGGCGGCAACGAAGGCCACGGATCTCGACGCTCCCATGAAGCAGTGCACGAGCACGGATCTTTCTGCGAGGCGAGCGTTATGGACAAAGGATATAAACTGGGCAAAGTGGTGGCCAATGTTTTCGTCTGAGCTGTCGACTGCGCGTATGAAAAGATGATCGTGGTCTGGAAAAAATACATATAAATATGTATAAAACTGCTGTTCAAGTAATTTTTTTATAAACTGAGTTTCATAGAATTCAAATTTTTCTAACGTTTTTTTTGTGAGTAAAATTTTTTTTAACTGTATTTCTTGATGGCTGTAGAAATAAAAAATTTTACAACATTTAATTATTTTATTTAAACTGTCATTGTAAACTTTTTTTTTGCTTCGAGAAAGAAAAACAAACCCGGATAAGCACTTCGAACTTCATTGCCATCGACTTCCGACTCAAGTACCGATACAATAGCCGTAATAGAATGCGCAGAGATCTGTTTTGCGTCAAAGACATCAATCAGACCACCAACGTAGAGTCCCGGCAGTATACGATCCATTCCGACGCGTCCACGTTCGTGGAGCCAATTCCTGACAAACTCACCCTTGTTTTCAAACTTATTTGTAGCCATGAATACAAAATTATAGTAAAAATAAATTCATTACGATAATTGGAATGTTATGGACGAATCTTTGGAATGAAACAGTTGAAACAATTTTTTTTACAACACACGTGCAAGAAAAATGATTAGTTTTAAGCTTGGCATTGTGTCCCGAATTTGTAAGCTTGCATGAATGCTTGGTGGAGAAGTTGATTGACTTTTTTGCATTGTTCTTCCCTCACGACACACTTACTCATCTTCGGGTTTGTTCACTCGTTTTCATTGTCACTTCAGACTGGATTTTGATTGGTGCCGATCCAAAAACGATGGCTAAAAGTTTGCTGGGAATTTTTCTTGTGACTTGCCTTTGCTGGGCGGTTTCGGTTTCTGTTTTTGCTTACGGCGCCGAAGATGCTTCAACCGCACTTGCGGAGACATTCTTTGAGCCATCAACCCATACCAACAACTGGGCAGTGCTCGTTTGTACGTCAAGATTCTGGTTTAACTATCGTCACGTAGCAAACACGCTCAGCCTCTACCAGTCAATCAAGCGTCTCGGCATTCCTGACAGGTTGGTGCGAAGAATATTTTTTTTTGTTTTTCATTCATTTTTTGATTTAATATAAAAAATTTTTTTTGATAATTACGGCGCTATTGTTTAGTTAAAACTGTGTATTACTATAGTTTCATTTTTTAATTTTTTTTCGTAAATTTTAAAATATAATACGTTTGGTTTTTTAACTGATTTCGTTCTGTCTTTTTGAATCAACACAAATGTTTTATATTGTACAGCGCTCTGAAAACTGTTGTTCTTTTATGGATGAAAGTAAAATTTTATAAACTGGTAATTTTTCTTGTATCATTGTTGACTGATTAATAAATTTTGTCAATTTTGTACAGTTTTTTTTTTACTTTTTTTTGTGTTTTGAGTTTCCTTTTCCTACGATAATTTTTATCAAATTTTATTTTTGGCGTTTTGCCGACGCCAAAAATAAAATTTTTGCCGACGTTAATAAATGCCCGTCGGCCGACGGGCATTTATTAAATTTTTTTTTGAATTTTTTTTACACTGATGAGCGAGCGGTAAACGTGATAAACATAAAAAATGTACCAAAAAAAAAATTTTTTACAGTCCTATTTTTTCACTGATACTTCTATTTATCATGTTGTCTTTTTTGTGAAATTTTTTAATCAACAACAACGTTGATTTTTGGTCTTTCCATTTTTGTCGCAGAACCCATACAAATCTATCTGTACGTGACATTGAAGGACCTTTTTTTTATGTCTACATAATATTTTTGGGCGTACAACAACCTTTTTCGCCCCCGGGCACGCACAGGATATTGGTGGCGGCTGCAGTGCAAAGTCACAAAAAAAACAACCAACCAAGTATTTAGTATTTTTTTTTCTTGTTGCCTAGCAATTTTTTGCGGTTAGCGCCGGCGCTCTTTGATCTATCATCGCTTTTCTTCCGCCATGGCCAATCCAGCCAGTCAGTCGATCAGTCAGTCACTTGCGTTCGTTTGGAGTGGATTGATTTTTTATGACATGTCTTTTCCTTTGTTTTCTTCACTCACATGCAACAAAAAAAACACAAACAATATAGAATGGATGGATGCGAACAGGAATTATAAATTGACTGACTGGGTTGGTTGGTGGTTGGTTGGTTGGTTCATTTGAGTTCGAAGGGGTTAAACTGAACAAAGAAATATCGCAAGTTCAAAAAAATGAGACAAACGTGACATTTTGTGATTTGTTCCCGGTAAATGAACGCTTATGTATTTCTTTCAATTTGATTTTGGTTTTTTTTGCTAAATATTATACATAACTGTTCCGTACATTGATAAATAAATATTTAGTATGCAACAATTTTTTTAATGCGGTATTTTTTTTAAAACTGTCGAAGTCTTCCTTTTTTTGATTTTTATAAATGATGTGACAAAAATTATCATTTTTTGTCAGTTCGGTATTGTGCTTTTTTAATTGTGAAGGTAATTGAAGTAAACATAAGTTTCTTCACGCAAACTTTTTTTTTAACGGCTTTCGAAAATTCCGCCTTTTGATTAAATCCTTCTCAAATACTAAAAAAACACTGCACGTACTGGAGTTTGGATAAAAATTCTAAAAACTGTAAATTTCATATTTGCGTTTTTTACACTTTATGATAAAATATGGAACTTGGTAACTTCGGAAAGAAAAAATATTTACGGACAAACTCAATTGTGAAAAAAATTTCGTGTATTTGTAAAAACTTCACAGCACGTTACTGCTTGTTTTTTTATTTGTGACGTCATAAAAAATACAACAAAATCGTTTTACGAATTTTTTGTTTGAAAAATGCATAACTGAGGTTTCAATACTCTTGAGTGATTTTTTTTACAAAATCATGATAGTCACGATATTGTTATTTGCGCTTCCCAACAATTTTTTTTGTAAGAAAACTGGATTTTCCAATACCGTTCATTTTTTTAGCAACATCATTCTCATGCTTGCTGATGACATTCCGTGCAACGCTCGCAACCCATATCCAGGTAAGTATTTTTTTCGAACACAGAAAATATAAAAAAAACTGTAGCTAATTGGTTTGAATGTTTTACGGACTCTGCAACTTTATTTAGGCTTATTTTACACATTTGAATTCCAATTTTAACTGTGGACAGCCGTTTTTGATTTTTTTTAATTTTTGAAAACCCTGGTATTTTTTTTGGTGAATCTAATTTTAACTGTACAATTTTAAATTTTATCCACCAATTAGCATTTTTATTTCACCTACAAACATCGGTACAAGCAGTAGACTCTGTGATACTGAGACTGTCGATTTCGGTATACGACATGCTGCTCCGGACAGTGTAGTAATCGATACCGGGATCAATGTACAATTCGGTGATTCTCCGCGCATCAACGGCTGTTTCGACGGTCGCGAGTTGAATTCGACGAATTTCCGGCGCCCGATGGAGAGTCTTGATCTGGACGGGGGCCTTTGGCATGAGAGATTGTACGCTGACCCGCCTGGCACGCTGAACGAGGGCGGAGACAAGGAAGGCCCGGGATTTGTGATCTCGTCCGACGATTACGGGAACGGCGCAGTGCTTTCCGTAGGATACAGCGTGCTGCGTCGGCTGCCAGATCTGGTCAAAGATTCTGACTTTCTTCGGCTCGACGGGTTGGATGAGGAGTTGGGCTACCTGGATCTTGGAAGGAAGGGCAAGGGCCTAAAATGGAGGTTTTTTTGGAGGAGGTTGGGATTTTTGTTTAACTGCCTAATTCTTTGATATGTTTTTTGGAACGAAAAGGAAAAATTAGAAATTAAATTTTTGTAACAATTTTCTTTTTGTTTCAAAAATTTTTTGGCTTTTATTTTCTCACAACAAAAAAAAACTGACTGAGTTATACCGGTTTGATTCATACACCGGCATGTAATCACTTTTTTTGTTGCGAAAAAAAATCAGCGTAAAATATTTATTAACATTTATAAAATTTACTACAATAAAATTATTTTAATTACTTAATTAAACTGCACATAGAATATTTTTGATTAACAACGAAAAAACAACCATTACAACAAAAAAACTGTACAATATTATTCGAGTTTCATATTCGCAAACCAACCTCAATAATGACGGGAGGAGGGGTGTACTCGTAGACCACATCGTAGATCGGAGACGAGATAACCGATACCCGGACAGCCCGATGCATTCGGTACGCGAACGTCTTTTCCGCGAGATCCTTGGCTGTCTCGAGTCCAGGAGGAAGTCTGCCAACGGCAATTTCCAGGGCCTGGCTGATCAACTTTCTGGCTTCATAACTCGTCGTGTCTTTTCTCGGCGGAGCCACGGCCTGGGATGCTTTGAGCAACGGCGTCGCGCGGAGGAGAATCGGGTGCTCCGGACGGGGGATCTTGCTGACGAGAGCTCGGTAGCGTCTGATGGCAACGAGGGTGTGGTCGCGCTCGGCTTCAATCTCGCATCCCGAAGACGCGAGAGATCGAATCGAGGATTCGCGCTGGGGTACGGCGTAGGTCTGGGACGTTTCAACAGTCTTCTGCCGCGACTGCGAGACACGGACCGTGGTTGTTCTTGGGCGATGTCGATGCATGTTATGCAGTTGTCGAGAGCATGGAATGCGTTTGGAAGCAACAGCAATTGCTAGGCGATGAAGAGCGAGAATTTGGGTTAAATACTAATCTTTTGTCGGTATGCAAATATATTTAGGAAAGGATTTTTAATTCACTGTTGTTTTGTATGGTATATGTAAGAAAGAGTTCACTGTCTTCTGGTTTAGTCGTGTAATTTTTGTATACACTGCTAGATCGAAATTATAGGATTTAATTTATTTTATAATTTTTGATAAAAGGAACTTTTTCGAAGTGTGATTTCTATAAAATGCGTTTGATTAGGTAAAAAACACTGGTTTGCATGACAATAGACATTGTCGGTGGAAATCATGTTACACATCGTCCGCCTTTAGCCTTGTTTACGTTTTTCGAAAAGCGAAGTACACATATTTACAATATCGATGACGTAAAAACTGACATAAATGAAAGCCCGGAAAACTGACAATTAGCCTTCGGTGAACAACCATTCACAGATACTCTTACACTGAATCTGTTGTTCAACTTTTTCGGAAATTCTTCAGAGAAATTTTTCCAAAAAGGTGCTTTTACTATGAAAAGTTTGTACCGTAAAAATTACCTGCCTGAGGCATATATGCATTTACTAGCGGAGTTACGGTCGCCTGAAACCGCGTTTTTTCTAAATGTTTTTGACGATTTTTGGCGTTTTGTAACTAAAAAACTACGGCTTCAATATGTATTTCAGCTTTTGAAATGCCGTAGTTTTTTTTGTTACAAAATGCCAAAAATCGTCAAAAACATTTAGCAAAAACGCGGTTTCAGGCGACCGTAAGTAACACCGTCAGTAGATGTCACAGGCAGGTGAATTTTACGGTACAAACTTTTGATAGCAAACACAACTTTTTGGCAAAATATCTTGAAGAGTTTCCGAAACGTTGCGAAACACATTCGTAGTTAGAATTAGATTTATAGCTTCATATTTAAATCTGGATCCAAAATTTTTTGAACACTATATATTTTTTTTAGAATAAAAACTGGGTGTTGTTATTTAATACCATTTTAAAACTGATGTTCAGGTCACAATGTCTATATTTTCTAGGCAAGATCTTCAACAACCCCTCCCAATACCCCAACCTCTACGGACTCGACGTTGAAGTGGACTACCGAGGCTACGAAGTTACGGTCGATAACTTTCTGAGCGTTCTCGTCGATCGCCTTCCCGCCGGAACACCCAGAAATAAGCGTCTCCTCAGCGATCATCGATCCAACATTCTCATCTACCTGAGTGGTCACGGAGGTGATGGCTTCATGAAGTTTCAGGACCACCACGAATTGCACGCCGACGAGGTTGGCGATGCTGTGGAGACTATGTTTCAGAATCGGAGGTTTGATATAATTTTTTTTTTTAAATTTAAAAACTGTGATGAGCCAAATCGTTTTAGGTACAACGAAATCCTCTTTATCGCAGATTCGTGTCAGAGCGAATCCATGTACGCTTCGATTCGCAGCCCAAACGTACTCTCGACTGCATCGTCCATGGTTGGAGAAGATTCCCTGTCGTACCACCACGATGACGATATCGGTGTGCATGTCGTCGATCGATACGCATTCTTCGCGCACCAATTCATCGAGCAGAATTTTGCTGGTCCCGATCCTCTGCAGTCAAACGTCACCCTGCAAAACTTCCTCGAAGCGTGCACGAAGGAGAAGTGCATTTCGACGGTGGCCATAAATACTGAGCTATACTACCGACCACCCAGCAGGGTCCGTGCCGCGGACTTTTTTGGCAACAGAAAGTACATGCGTCCGCTGTCTGAGGATCTCGTGATCAATCATGCGCTCTGGGACAAGTTGGTAGCTCAGGCTGAATTGTGAAACTAAGCTCAATCGTTGTTACGGGTTTTTGTCTGTTTTGTGAAATAATAACTGCACTTTGTAATGTAGATGGATGTTGATTTTATCGGTTTAAAACCCGAGTTGTTATTTTTATTTTATGTACGTACACCCCTGCAAAATTGCAAAAATGGTTTTTCTCTACAATTTTTTTTTTAAATTTTTTTTTTAAATTTTTTTTTAAATTTTTTTTTAATTTTTTTTTTTTAATTTTTTTTTTTAATAAATTTTTTTCCAGGGTTTTATCCAAATGGCCGGCCTCAATATGTTTGCCGAGATGGCCGGGGGTCGACGACCCACAGCTCCGGGCACAGCGGGCCCCGAATTGGCTTTTGGGGGCAACAAACAGGCAACCGCTATGTTTAAGACTCTCCGACGCCTCCATGGTCACAATTTGGAAAACCAAGGCCTCAACGACCTCTCCGAGGCCTTCCAAGCTTTTGTCACCCGCGCAAAATTTTTCTCTGTTGGACGTCTTCGTCGAACGTGGTCCCATTCTGCAGTCGAGTTCATCAAGTATCGCCGACTGCTTCCCATGCTCGTCGCCGATGAACATCATCCTGGATCAGTTTTCGATGATTTTGACACTTCACCGACGACTTTTGCCCCTCGGGCATCGTCGAGAGCGAGTAAGGCTGAAGGAAGAAAAGTTACGGTAGCAAATGTATCGCCCCGGGTGACTGCCGCCCAGCTGCAGGCTTTCATGAGCAAATTCGGAGCTGTGACGTCGTGCAAGATGGCTTCCGACGATCGAAGGTTGTCGACGTATTCCACGCTGCCGAAAAAGCATTCAAACAAACCCCAACTAGCCCATGTAATTTTTGCCGATGAAGACAGCGCGCATCATGCTATTGGAGCGTCGCACGATGATCTAAAATTCTACGGACAGGTTATGACTGTTCAGATGTGTATGTCTTTTGCTGGACGAAGGAGGACATTTAGCACGACTTCGCAGGTTGGACGATTTTTTAACTGCCTGATTCGTATGTATGTACTACGTTCTTTTTTTTGAAATTCCAGGATCAACCCTCATCATCCGGCTTCAGTGTTTTTGTCGCGGGGGGACCAGAAGACCAGCGATCAGTCTCTCGTTCATCTTCCATCGTCTCAGTTTCATCCACCGGCACAACCAGTTCTTCGGCACCGACATTCCCATTCGATGAACTTCCAACCAAGGTACTGGAACGCGTCCTGGCTTATCTACCTGCTGTTGACCGAATTCGATTTGAACGTGTGTCCAAACGATACCTGGAAGTATCCGTTGGAGCATGGAAGCACGTAAATCGACTATCCATTCGAGGAGATCCAACTTTACGATCCAGATTTTCGGTAAACAATCCTCTAAAAAATCCACACCTGAAAGCACTGCTCATGCGAGGAGGCAGCTACCTGAAATCCCTGGACATCTCTTCAACCGTAAATCTCCTCAACGACCGTGCCGTCATTGACATTGCAAATTTATGCTCACAACTTGTTGAATTGGATATTTCTGGGGTTCATGCATCGGCAACTGCGCTTCAAACCCTGAGCGAATCTCTGCAACACCTGACTCGTCTGTCCTACCGTGACATGGCGACCGCCGGAGACAAAGCCTTCTGGTACCTGTTCAAAAACTGCGGAAAAAAACTAAAATTTGTCGATCTCAGAGGCTGTAAAAGAATCAAAGGCCGATGTTTTAAACTTTGTGGCATGGCACTCGAAGAAGTCTACCTCGACGGATGCCCCAGAATCGATGGAGAAACGATTGATGACATTTGTCTTCTTTCCGGAAATGTTCGTGTACTCAGACTAAATGGATGCAGTCGACTCAGTGAATTTGTGATTGCATCCATTGCTCGGCATTTGAATGAGTTGAGGGAATTGGCACTCGGAGGGGATAGATTTCCAAAACTGTCTTCTGAGGCCATAATGCCAATCACGAGACACGTTGGCATGGAAGTACTCGAACTCGATCACAACCCACTTTTAAACGATGATCTGCTGAAAGCCATCACCTCCGGCATGCCAAATCTCACCAAACTGACTATGGCATTCGCCGGAACAGATGCTACCCTGACACAAGCGTCATTACTCACCATTACAAACCTCGAACTACTCCAGGAACTCAATCTCAGTGGAATTGCTGCCGTCAATGGACCAGTGATTGAGAAAATCACGGAATCATGCAAAGAACTGTCTGTCATCACACTTCAATCGTGCACGTATCTCAGCGATGCAGGCATAGCTTCTCTGGCGAAGCTAAAAGTTGTCAGTCACATTGACCTGTCTGGATGCATCCTGATTCACTCCCAGGCAGTTCAGGAGCTTGTCAAGGCTTTCAAACCGGATGCCGGTCTGCCGACAGTTACGATCGTTGTCGGGGGAACTGTATGCGAAAACCAACTTATCAGGATCAGAAATACGAGAGCGGTTATCGATTGGAATGATTATAGCAGCGATGGTCTGAATACTTATAGAAGATTTTTTGAGTCTGGTGAGTTGGTATTTTTGTTTGCAGGTAAAGGTAAACTGCAGTTTTTTTTTCTGAAATTCAGTCTTTCTACATCTAAATATCTCAAAATAACTGTCAAGGAAAACATTTTTTTTTAAATCGGCATTTGTGCTCCGATATTTTTTTGTTTAATAAAATATTATTGTTTTTATTTATTTTAAACGTTAAAACTGATTAAATATGTTCGTAACGTTCAATCGATTTTTTACAGAACCCAAAACTCTGTCAGACGACTCCGACAACGACGAAGACGTGTTTGAACTTCTCGAAACGCAGCGTTCTTTTGCCGTCAACGCTCTCAACACGGCAGACGACGATACCGATGTGCCGTACGGCGATGAGCAAAAGCTTCGCGCCTGGGCCGAGCGGGAAGCAGCTCATCTCGGTCTAACAGTTCCACAAAATAACTGAAGTCGTAAATTTTGGTACATTACGCAGAAAAACTACTACAAAATATTATTTAGTTATTAGATCCTGGATGTGGCTAGTTGTTATTCAATGAAAGTTTTCTTGCTGATATTGTAACTTTTGCATGTGTATGTATAATATTTACTATAATTAGTTATTTTAGGTTTTGTATCGTTTTTCAAATAAATTTTGCAGCTTTTTTTACGTAACATCAAAAAATTATACTATGGGATCCTATTTTTTGTTATACAAATAAAAAAATTTTTCCATTACAAAAAGTATTTTTGTGATTTTAACGATAACTGATTTTTACGATAACTGTTCTTCTTGTGTTTTTTTTTTTAATTTTGTTTAAAAAGCTGTAGTAGATGCGACCAACTCGTACTCGTGTAACAAAAACCATTTACAAAAAAAAACAACTGATATTTCAAAAATGGTGTGATAAGCTTAATGGAAACCCGATCCCATCATGACAAGTTCATGATAAACCCAGTCGTTCTCAACGCCAAGCATCCGCGAAACAATATCCAGACGTCGAACAAAACGTTTCTTCTGCTTTCCGTAATCTCTGGCAGGAAGCGCGTAAGGGAAGCAAGCAGCGACATAATTGTTGTTTACATGCATACTGTAGCACGTTGGAAAGATTTGAGACAACTGTTTCATGCAGCGGTTGCGGAAGGCGCTTTTTATTTGTTCTGTGCCGATCGCTAGAATATTGATAATCAAAACGCCTTTTGCCATAAGCGCGTTTTTTATTTCGTGGAGAACAACTTCATTCCGAAAAGACTGCCCTGGACACGGATACGTCCGATCATTGTCGCAGGCGTCGAGTATAACAGCGTTGAAGCGTCTGCCTGCTTTGTTTGCTTGATGGATGTAATCGACGCCGTATTCGACGATGACCGTCCTCGTATCGTCTTTTTGCGTGTCAAACCACAGCTCAGTGAGATTCACGACAATTGGATCGGATTCGACAACGGTTATATTGATATTGGGCCGCTTGGTGTGGAGAAACATGTCTCCGTTCCCGCCACGAAGACCGATAAATAGCACGTTTGATCCGATATCTCTCGCTTCGTCGATCGCCAACGCACGCGATGCAAAAATCTGTACCAGAATCGCGGCTACATAACTCATGGAAATTTTTGTGTGATCCACGGGCCATAGACGAGAATTAGAATCGTTTGTCACTGTTTCATCGGGGCGTTTTAGTGAAACGTAGGAGTCAAAAACTGATTCAAAACCTTCTTTGAAGATTCTCCGATGGTAAGATTTCCTGAATGTTATCACAGTTGAACTAATAAATCTTCAAACAACAAACTTTTTGTCATTCTGAAAATTCATGACACCGTAGCAAATATTCGTGCCAGGAGAACACATTCGATCAACCATTCGCCAGTTTTTGTATTCCATAGGCATTTTTATGACGTTAGTTTTGTCACTGACGATGAAACTGTTTTGGAACAAGTACACCTGCAAAAAAAATAAGCAAACAAGGTTTCGTATCGAAAAACTGAAAAATCGGCAAACCGTAGTTAAAAGAACCAAGAAAATTCCAAGTTTTACCAGACATTTGTAAAACCTAAAATTATTTCGTAAATTAATGCGGTTTCCGGGCAAATACCAGGGCGCAGCTATACGACCTTTTCGGAATACAAGCATGTTATCGAATTACAAAAACTGTTTGTTGTACATTTTTTAAAAGAACGACTATCATTGGCGTGCAGGAGAAATGCATAACAATGAATCTTGAACGTCAATAAATATGTATGTATAACGATGCAATAATTTTAAAAATCACTGCAGAAATCAATGTGGAATGAAAAAAATTCTATACACTTGTTCATTTGCCTTGGAAAACAGAAAAAAACCCGAGGGTTAACAACAAATTTTGTATATTTATGTAAAAAAAGTAATTACAAATTATTTAAAATATGAAACTGACCAGAAGATTGTGGGAACGTTCACCATAAGGCCTTTCACCATAGGGCTTCCCACCATAGAAACCGTCACCATAAATATTACTGAAATGTCATGTTTAAACTGCCAAGAATCGTGCAGTTTAATCAAAAAACACTATTGCAAACATTCAAGTCGGGAGCACACATTCGATCTACATAGTAGTATTTTCCAGTTTTCTCGGTCAGGAGGATACGTTAGGTCGTTGGTTTCGTTCATAGTACTCCAACTACTCAGGAAGTAATACATACGCCTAGAAATTAATGCAAACCATTGCAGCTAAAAAAAATAAAAGATAAACTGCGCTGGAAAGTCCATCAGGATAAAAAGGTCATCAGCCGTTGGTATTTATTTTTCGAATACCGTAACCGTTTGGTCGTACAAACTGTTACGGTACTACAAAGTAATCGCAGAATCAAAATCCAAGATCCAATCTATTTAATATTATCGCCACAACCAAAAAAGAGCTCACAAGCTCAGAAAAAGTTTTTCGTCAAAAAAAATTGGCTAAAAGAAGTGAACTTTTTTTAATCATGTTAGACCGAATTCAAAAAAAAAGAAAAAAACTGTCGTGCGGCACGGTACAATTTTGCATGTCGTCATCGATGTGGTTGAAATCCAGCTTCAGTGGGTATGTATAAACTGACGCACACGATATTTGTACGTGGTTTCCAATTTCATTCCCAATTTTTTCTAAAAAAAAACTTGGAATGCGTTAATCATCCGAGTTTTTTTAGAAAAATTTTTTAATTCTGAAATTGTGTTTATTTTGTGTTCATTTGTATCAGGGCGAAGCATACAAACAATAATCACAACCATTTCGGATTTCAAAAAATATAATAAATTTTATTCTTGTTAATGCAAATGTCAAAAAATAATACATACATATTTAAATAAAAACTCATACGTTTGAGATTTATGCATAAAATTATAATTTTAAACAATTATGTAAAATATTCACTGTCTAGCGAAAACACAATTACAATATATGTATCTAATTTTGATTTGTTATCAATTAAATGATTTGTATTTTTTCTGGATTCTGCGTTTTCGTTGCGTTCCTAGAAAATAAGTATTGTCACAATTTTTAAATTTTATTTTCGACAGACCCCAAATTAACTGATATTCTGATTATGTTGAAAATTTATGATAAAAATAATTGCTTCGGTCACTGGACCATACAACGTGCATGTCAAAAAAATCTGAATATTGTGCATCATCATTGACCCACGGCAACTGCCACATTATTCTGCTTTCTTCACTGCTTTTCCGGAATGTTGGTTCATCGCTTTTCTCTCCTTTTCTTTGTTTTTCTTTTCACCTGTCTGGTTTTCGTCCACGCAAGTGATATTGTTCTCAGTAAGTTTTGTGTAACTTTTTGCCAAGTTTTATGTTAATAAAAATTTCAGTGTACGGTTGCCAACCGGGTAAATGCTTTTCGCATTATTATGGAAAAAAAATGCACGAAATAAATTTCAAAGTTGAATGTAAGTGTGGTAACTTGCATGAAAATGTTCAAGTTGACATCAAAACGGCCAAAAACCAAGGTATTGATGATATAATTTTGACGAGTTATATCGAAAAAACTGGCGACAATACCGGCACTCTTCAAAAAGCATTCAAAGGACGTCTCAATGGATGGAAAAGTTACCATAACCAAATTTATTTCTTGATTTATCAACCGTGTACGAACAACGACGCTTCATACCGTTATCCTGGTAAAGACTACAGCGGTGACAACGCCCTTGTGGTATTTGACCAAGGTTGCTAATTTCAATATTTTTCGTACGATGTGTTTATATTTTTTTTTGGTTGATAGAAATAAATTTGATAAAAAAACTGTAATTTTTGTAACTTACTATTAAATTAAACTGAATTAATCTGAGTTTCCGTGTCCGACAGTCACGGGATATCTAAAACCGGTGATTTTCATGGCTTTTTGTACAGTAAATATTTATTAAGGCAAAAAAGGCATTCAATCACAAGAAAACATGATGCAAAGCAGGTCAGGGGTAATAAAATAAATATGTATACAAACTCAAAAAATATTTTGAGTTTGTTTTTTAGTACACTGAATAAATCCCCATTAATGTTTTTTTTAAATCAGAAAGACAATAATCGGTTTAATAACTGGGACATTTTGAACTTGGATTTTTCTTTACAAAATATAAATTTTGAGACATTTGCAAGTGAGTATAAAGGCTCGACAAATGTCATATTTTTTAAAATACTTTTTTCTTCAAATGAAAATCGAAATAACTGTTACAGCGCGTGTCATTTGTCAGGTTTTATCTTTTTTTAACATTTTTTTTAATTTAAAAATCCCTATTTTTGGTTACATTTTCAAATTTAAATAAAACTTTCTGTTGACAGCTTTCTTGTCTTTTCCAGGATGCTTGCATTTCGTGACTTGTTTAAGGCACAATCAAATTAAGTCCATATTCTCACTTTACGCGAAGCTTCCGGTGTTCGGCAGTCGGTCTTAACTGCCTCTGCCGGAGGGTAGAATAAAGATAAATGGTGACTCAATTAAGCTCACATATACAAACTGTGGACGGACCTAGGAAAGAAAACTGGCAGGCGTGTCCTGCGCAAGTGCCTGGCTGAGACAGAGGCGATTTGACAGCGGCTAATCGAGCTGGCTCCCAGGCCGCCCGTTGGTTGGGGTATTTGGTGCCCCTGCGCTGATGTGAGCGCTCCTGTTTGTCGTGTTTGTTTGATTTGATGACTTGCCTTGCCTTGCCTTGCTGCGCGGCGCTGCTGGCTGGCAGATGCCGTCCGTGCCTTTGCTGCGAGATTAGTCCGGTACACTGGAAAGAAGGTGGAACCGCGGAGGAAATAATTTGTAATAAAAAGTGGCTATTCAATACAATACGAACTTTTATTTTTGTGTTTTATCTAAAACCCTGCGATAAAATGCTTTTCATACTGTTTTGTTATTTTCAAATTAAAATTAGTTTTTTATAACTGAGAATAGTTTTGTATTATACATGTTTTCAATTTAGCAAAACCCCCTCATTAATTCCTTGTTATTCCTTCGCGCACACGACCAAATAACCTGGCAGCGAACCTTTACGCCCGCCGAAAGGCAATATACATAAACACATTTCCCGTTAAGCTGTTCATTAGCGCGGCACTTCATCAGTTCCGTACCTGACACCGTTTTATACTGTAAGCATTAAAACTGGCATACAATAAAAATGTTTGTGCCAACACTACCCATACTAACCCCTTTAATTCATGATCAGATTCACAATTATGACAGATACTAAATAAATCGCAAACGGCCTTGTACTCGCGCTTCCCTGCCTTTTCATAACGAAAGCACAAAGTGCCAAACAAATTATTCATACTCGTGTCAAATTGTAACTCGCGCATTTTCACCCCTGCCAGTTTTGGCTTGTTGCAACTGGTAAACAGGTTTGCACTCATTTTGCACTCACTAAATAAGGAAAACTGATTTATTGCGTGCGACCTGCCCTAAAATTTCAAAAAAAAAAGTGTAACCAACTTTTTTATAATTTTTTAAACTGTTAAGGCAACGAACTGTAAACTGCTTTGTGCCCTGCGGGGAACGGCACCGGGCATGAATGAATATTATGATGATTAAATAATCATAATTCATTTATTCATGCAAACGCTCGGGAAAACTGACCGATATTTTGGCCCGAGGGTGTATTGGGGGGGTTAAATTTTGGCCGCAAGGGTAATGAGAAAGAAATTGCTGGTTTGTTGGAAACTGGCTATGCTCAATTTACGTCGTGTTTCATAAATTCAATAACTAAAAGTGTCGCAGTAAAAGTTTCACTTTTAAATATAAAAAAACTGCTCACCATTAAAAAAATGCTGTTTTGGGCATATATTTTTTTAGCAATTTTTGACATGTCCAAAACGTTAGTATTCGTACTAATTTTTATTTAAAAAAATTTACAAATTTATAGTAACTGTCGGTTTTTGAAATCAGTGTTATGTATTTTGACGGACGGTTGTACAGAAAAATAAATAACTGTAAATATTTCTTCTGGTCTTATACAGCAGATTAGTACCCCCAATTTTTCGTCCCAAAACTCAATTCACAACAAATCCGAAAATTACTCTTACTTTTTTTGTTCTTCTTTTTTTGCCCTTCACTGCTTCGCAGATTGAATACAACTCCGATGATCTACGGCACTTTTGACTAATTGTTGTCGCTTCTTACCCCGACTTTTTTTTCGCCTGTCTGACCGCTGCCCTGCTCGTCCATCGGCTCCCTGCTGGGCTGGGTTGATGAAAAAAACTGAAACTGTTCCTGTGAATTGCTCACGGGTTAAAAAACATGGGTTAAAAAATGTACACTGTTTCGTCTGTATTCTGTCAATTTTTTTGATGTGTTCTGTTATTATCGTATTTATTTTAAAAAACTGCTAATCATTAACTGACTTTCTTTCATTTTCAAAACTGGCGAATTCTTAGGACCTGTTTTTGTCAAGAAACCTTCTTGCAACTTGTTTATGAATTTGGTAGTGCCTAATTTGTCAGTCGTTACATAAATGTTTCATTTGCCTCGAAAACACAAATTTTCTTCTTCTCTTTTTTCTTCGTCGTTTGCAACAAGTGTAACATCTTGTTTTTCTTTTGGGGTGTGTTTTTGTGTTTCTGATGTGAGAGGAATTGTTATTTATTTGTTACTCGCAAAATGTTTTTTTTGCATTTGCATTTGTACTATTTCTAGGGGTCATAAATACATAAAAACTGAAGGGCATTGTACAGTTTTCCAAAATTCTATTATTTTTTTTAATTTTGGTACATAAATAATAACTGTTTTGGTTAACTTACGTCTGAAAAGTCACCACCACAAAAAAATCAGCCAAGATCCTCCAAAATCCGGCTTATGCAAAATAACTGGGCTGGCTTTGCACATCTCCATCGTCCTCTGCCCTGCCCGGACTTTTTTCCTTGGCGGCGGCACGGCTTTCGCGGATTTTTCAAGTATTCCGAGGAGCAGAAGAAGCGCGCCTCCGACTGACTGCGCACTTGTCCGACCGACCTTGACCGACCCGCAAAGACCGGCGCGACTCACTTATGCATTTGTCCTCACTTACTCACTTCCGGGAGGTGCAGCGGAGGGGGGAGGACGGGGGTTTCCTAGATCTCAACCTGCAAATATGGTTATTCATGGATGTTTTTTGGGGGGTGTGGGGTGAGAAAGTTCTGGGAAAGTTGTTGGGAGAGTAAAAATGGATAAAAAAAACTGGCAACCAAGGAGTTCAATTTTTTGATGAATTTAATGAATTTTTTTTTTAATTTAAAAATTTCTAAAAAATAATTTTTTTTTAATTTAAAAATAAGTTTGTCGTTAAAACATTTTAATTTTTAAAGTTTTTTGTATTCACGGAATAACTGTAGCTAGCTTTCAGTTCGGTCTCTACAACCGGCAATTATTCAACTGACATGTGAACTGCCACCGGCAACGTGTTCTGGTCCACCGCTCGACAGCCCTCCTTCCTTCCCTGTCTGTCTAAAACATTTCCCTAACTGGACAACATTTTACGTTAAAAAGTGAAATGCCTTCTCTTTTTCCTGAACAAACCTTTCCGGTTCATTGCCATATTTTAATGCAGTCAAGTATTAAATACAATCCAGTAACTGACTTTTCAAATTTTCTCACTGTAAACGGCGATTTCCGCTTTTTTTTGGCCCCCGGCAAAAATAAAAGCACAATTTATTGTTTTTGTTGTCCGGGACTTTCATTTGACATTTTTATACTTTCTTCCACAAGGACCACATTTTGAGGCAATCTGTCGTGTCGGCACGCCAAGGCACTTTTCTTCGGGTCTCTTGTTTTTGTGGGATATGCGGGAATGACTAAGAGGAAAAGAAGTCAGTGGATGCCATTGCCGCCCCTCCCCCGAGGCACTCCATCATCGAGATGTCTAAACTTGCCGAAAGAGAGAAAAGAGAGTCGCACTCGGGTTCGGTGGTGATTTTGGGTGCAGGTTGAATAAAACTGAGTATACCATTTCTGAATATGAAAACTTTTTTGGTCAAAGATTTGTGGCACATTTTTTATGTACTATGTTGTTTTTCTTGTCTTGTAACCCGACGCGCAATTCCACAAATTCTCACATTCATTCACATGCGTGTTTTTTTTTGTGTACAACCAAGCATGTCTCAGTCAGTTGCCATTAAAGAGAACTCGCAGACACTTGAATCCGTTTTCCCCCGTCTCTTTTTGCCACCTCAACTTCTCGAGAAAATAGGGAGGTGTTGGATAAATTGACAGTCTGACACAGTTAGAGTCCAATTAACGCCTCAATTTTTTTTTGGTTTCTACAAAAAGTGTTTTACATTCTTGCATTTTTTCTCAATTGTTACTTTTAAAAACTGAAATACTGAATTGAATTCATGTTTTCATGCTTTCCTAAAAATTATAATTTTTTAGATTCACAATCTTTGTTTTCGCAATTATTTTAAAAATTTGACGGATTTTCTTAATTTCACTGACCAATTTGATAATGAATCCATTTTTTATACTCGTATTTTTTTGCCAAAAATGCTGCTTTATAAAAACTGTGGGAGGGATGAACGTTAAACTAAAAAATAATCTTAAAATTTTCGTAAATAAAAATTATAATTTTTTTATTTCAAAAACCTTTGTTTTCGCAACGATTTCAAAAATTTTACGCATTTTTCCAATTTCACTGAGTATCATGTATCATATTTATAATATTTAGTTTGTTTGTACAATGAAAAACATGCAACTTTTTTTGAGTGACGCCAACAAGTCGACAACCAAAGTGATCGCGATAATTGTCGTTTTCTTTCCTCCGAATGATTTTGACTCGCTCAATTTTGCCTGCAACTGTATTTATCCCCAAAGTCTGTTTCGTTGACGGTGTTCTTAATAACTGAAACATGATGGTCAACAATTCGGACGAAAGAAGTTCGATAGGTGCACTGTGCACACACCGGTGTGTTTCACTGTCGATAACAAAAAAATAAGTTTTTGTTTGTTCGAGCATATTTTTATTGTTATTTTATTTTTATAATCTGTTGTTTTTTAACTGCAACTTATAAGTTTTCCAAAATAAATAAAAGAACTTCCAAAATGCATTCATCCATAAAAATAATATCATAAATATTTGTCAATCAACTTTCAGTTGTTCTTTGCTCCCAAAAAAATGCCCTTAAAAAACATGTCACTGGTAGTAGCTTATAAACCATTTATTGCCATTTTTTTTGTTCCTAACAGCCGTACATATAAAATTTTTTGACCATTCATCTGTAATTTGTTAAAAAGTACCGTCCATCTTTGGTCGGAAGGAAGTTGTACTTTTCAGTAGCCACTGGTTATTCTATGCATGATTTTAGTTTTTTTTCACTGAAAAAAATGGTTTTTCTGGTTTTTGGGACATTTATGTTTTTTAGAAATAGTTATGTATTAGATAGTGTTTTTTGTTAAAAAAACTGCTGACTTCTTACGAAAAATGAATAAATAAATTTAATTTGAATTCTTATTACCTGATATAAACACACACTGTCATGTTTTGATAAGAAAAATGTTTTAGGTAAAAATATAATTGCCTAAAAAAACTGGGGATAATAAGAAATTTGTTTTGATATACATATTTAAAAATCGTTTTTTGTATAGAACTTCTGCAAAAACTGTCCTTTCTCCAAAAAGATAAATTTTGTCCAACTCGTGTCAAATTGTCATTCCATAGTTCCAGGAGTATATTTTATTGAGGATGCAAAAGTTGGGTGGTTTGGATGTCCGGGAAGGGAACTCGACGAATGCAAATGGCGGAAGCTCTTCGAAACCGGCGCTGAATAAGAAGAACCGCCCCAGCCACGTCTCGGTTTGCAGAAGATGCGGTGACTGTTCCTTTCCCTCATCGGGTATTAATGTCCTCCTCCCTCGGAAAATTGTCCAAGTTAAAAGACCGTCTTCCGGCCGGTTTGATGTCCACTCTCCCAAAGTTGGACTGGGGTGATGATGAGCGACACTGGCACTTTCGAAGTTAACTGTTTTTAGAGAGTTTCACTGTATTTAATTGTACAATTTAACATTCAAATTTAAAGAAAAAAAACTGATTGACTCTTGTATGCTGTCATGTTATTACTTACAAATATAATTTTTATATAATTTTTTGTATAACTTGCTTCTGTTTGTGTATCAGATACGCACATTAACTGACCCCGAACAACCAAAAGAGAAATTCCTTCGTCGCCTGATAACCATCTCCTAATTGTTGGGTATTGTTCATAACTGAACTTATCGGAACTCGTGTAGCTTTGTTATTAACTGTACGAAACAAATCAGAGACAAAATAGCGTAACTGTGACATGGTGTCAATTCGTAGAAATTTCGCGTGTATATTTTTTTTAAACTGAAAGACCATATTTTTTTCAGCTAAAAAAATGTCATCCATTCTTCGCAGAAATCCGGCACTTTGCACATTACTTCTTTTGTTTTCCATTTTGGTTTCCACGGTCGACGGAAACGACGGCGACGTCGGTCTCACAACGCCGATAACGCAGCATCAAGTAAGCATGGTCGATCTGCTCGTTATCAAAGGCACAATGACAATTCTCTCGTGTGAACCCATTTTTGGCACAAATCGGAGAGATGTCGAGGCAGTGTGGTACAAAAATGGACGGATTATTGCCAATGTTGACGGGTAAATATATTTTTCACACTGACTGCAAGTTCATTTAGTTTTGAGTTACATTAAAAAAAAGTTTTCAAAAACTGTCGTTTTTTATTCGATGATTACATTTTCAGCCAACACAATGCCGTTCTGGAAAACCGTCCGGTGAAATACCACCATCCCGTGCCCCAGGTAGGGTTCCTCATCATCAGCGACATCCGTGAGTCCGACGAAGCAGACTACTGGTGTCTCCGGAAGGACACCAAGCAGATCGGCGAGATTTCTCGGCTGAGACTTGCGTTTATTGACTCTGAACCGGATGCTTTTATCACCGCGGTGCCCACCTGGCCGTATTTTGAAGAGTTTGTCGAGCTTCCGTGTCCGGCAGTCAAGGGATATCCAAAACCGGGAATTTCGTGGCTTTTTGTAAGTTTTTTGGGGTTTTTATAAAACTGTGAGCCATTTCGAATATGTTTTTGAATTAAAAAAAAATTTTTTTTTATGTGCTGCCAATTTTGGAAAATTTCAGTAACTGGGTTATCGAGAAGTTTTATTTCTTAAATCTTTAGAACGGCAAAACAATTCCCTCGGCCGCAAATATCGAAGTCGCGCACAACGGATCCCTTCTCATTCACCGTTACGAAGCCGTCAACGCAGGAAAATACGAGTGCGTGCAGACCAATTTTGCGGGTTCTTCGACCGCATTCGTCATCACGCCCCCACCCCGGTACCCCGGCAGGTTTATGCAGATCCGCACCGATGACGGTGAACTGCCGGACGGCACTGTGTCAGGCTCAAGCGTTATCGCCGTTCTCCAAACCAGCACGCTCTGCGTCATGTTTATCGTCCTCGCTGTTATATCGCTTGTGCTGGTCTACTTTTTTGCTGTTCTGCTCATCCGTCGTCACAGACGTTTCCGTTCTGTCCATTTGCTTGGATCAGAAACTTCAAGCGCTACATTTACTGAAGATGATTTTACGAGAGCCCCGCCCAAACGGCCGGGTTTCTGGCGGACACTCTTCAACCCCGACCCCGCGCTTGCTCCGGGTTTTCGTAAGCCTGTTGCTCCTCTGGTTACTCCTAGGGACTCTACTGTCAGTCGTCAGGACACACAGACTGTTGCAGATGGTTTTGCTCAGCCACTTGTTGTCTAGACACAAAAGATCTTTTGACGGGTTTTGCTACGGGCTTTATTTATGTACTATCGCTGCTTTGTTATTGTTTTTTTTTTGCCTTTAGCTTAAAAGTACAATTTTTTGGAATCCCACATTTTCTTTGCAAACTGTAATTAAATACATACAGACTTGAGTATATACAAACATTCAGCTTTATTTTTTTGAAATTTGCCACCTTCATACAGTATATACTAAATATAATACTTGCCCATAACCCGAACTTTGAAAGTCAAAATTTTGTATTTTTTTTATCGTGCATTACAAAAACTGTATTTATAATATTTGTTTTATGTGCTTTGTATAATAAAATTACGCTGTTTTCACTGTACGATGTGTCGATTTTTTTACATTGCATTACATTGAATTACATCCGTCAATGCAAAACTATTGATCTTTAGTAAACTGACGGCGAATAGTTATTACCGCCGTATTATTATACAACAAAATTTTTTATTTTATTTTTGCATTCAAATAAAAAATTTGTGAATTTAAAACGTGCGCTGTAATAAGTAATAACGAAATAAAACTGTTGAAAACAGAAATTATTTATAAATATACTTCGCGTCTTATAAAAAAGTAATAAAGTACTTTTTTTTATGTAAACTGTTATGTTCCGACGAAGCAGATATAAATACTTGTACACGTCATTAAATTCAGTGTTTTTAAAAAAAGTTAAAAATTCGTTAACATTTATAACTGTTGGTCGTGAACCCTCTACTTTGTAAAACTTTTGTACAAAAAATTTAAAGAATCCAAATTGTCTGAAGTTAGGACAAAATGATTTGAACTTGTCAAAAAAAATTTGTTATAACTGCATAAAGATATCCAACATCTTTTTCAAACGAAAATATTTTTTGAAATTGTGATTTTAAAAAACTGACCGCCATAAAAATACATCTCGTACTACTTTTAATAACTCATTGCTTAAATTAGTAATTTTTGCATCTGAAAGTCGCTTTTTTGGAGTAATACTGGGTAACAAATTACAGTTACTTTATTCTTTTACGAAAAAAACACAAGTTTCTTCTGTCAAAAAAATCTAAAATTTGTGCAAAAACTGGCATCAGATTGAAGTTTTTTGAAGAGTTCCCGGCCGATGCATCAAATGTGGGGGCAGGTATCCACTGGTTGTCAAGAGTCGGGGTTAGAGTTAGGGTTTATTCACTTACAACCAAGGTGTTGCATTCTGTTTGTTTTAGGCAAGCAAGCAAGCATAGCTCGTAGGCAACATGTGTCGTGCTTCCTTTGATTTTACGTAGGCAAACATCCTGCCTATCGACACAGGTTGTTAGGCAGCTGCTAACTACACAGGTGTTTAGTTAACGACACATCTGCTTGCTCTTCTCAAAAATTAGCATGCGCCACCAAGCAGGCGCTTGCATTTCTCACATTATTCTCCAAAGTTGGAAATTTGACTAGAAAAACTGCTTGCAGAATCGAACTTTTTTCCCTGCCCGCACTCGCATGAGAATCATAACGGAATCATAACGGAATTATAAGGCGGCTAGAATCAAATGAGACGCACAATGAAAATGAAGAATCACAATGAAGTGCAAAAAAATCTAAGCTATTTTCCCCTTTATTCGCATTCAAAATTCAGCAAAAAACAATGACTAAATTAGAGCTGCGGAACACAATGAACTGGATGAGAATGAACGCATCACAATAAAACACATCAGCGTGCAAAGCCTTCTAATTCCGTTATGATTACGTTATGATTCTCATGCGAGTGCGGGTGTAAACTCCTTTTGTTTCATTCTATGTCTTACTGTTCATTATTTTCCCAAATTCTCGCACACAGGTTGTGTCGAAAGCACATGCCAATTTTTGAGAAGAGCAAGCAGATGTGTCGTTATCTAAGCACCTGCTTAGCAATCCATCGTTCCCTGACCGTTGGCAAGCAGGTTGTGTGCATTCAAATTTTTGTAGCAAATTATGCAAGCAGCGATGTTTAGAACAGCTCATTGCACATGTTTATTCGAAATTTCAAATTGTCCGCACACAGAATGCAACAAACACCTTGCTTACAACACAAAGGGACAAACCCGGCCGACTGCCGGCCCGGAGATAGGGAGGAGAAAAAGAGAAGTGATATGCAAATGCGAGTGGGAATCGGCATGATGCCTCGCGTTCGCGACAAGTAATTTGATCAGCTTTGTTTTGACTTGCTTATTCTGATTTTGTTCTGTCTTTATCGATTGTCAACAGATGTCCAGCATCAAAAGAAAATATTTTTAAAGAAACTGTCGTCATTCATTTTTAGAAATAAATACTTTTCTCGGTATCAGATAACGTGAAAACGCAGCAGAAAAAGTGAGTAAAAAACTGACTTTAGACCAAAAATGTATCTAATTTTCACATAAGAATAAATATAACATTTATTTTTGACCAACATTGCCTACGATATCAGGGAGATCCTTAGGACCAAAGTGGAAGGGAAGAATTTCGAAGGTCGTGTGCGATCTGATGTCAGAGCGGTTCGCCGTCGTCTGCGCGTAAACCTGGAAAAAAAACTGTGTCGTTGAGTTGAGAAAAAAATGTTATCAAGATATTTATAGAAAAAAGTTTTCACTTTTTTATTGGAAAAAAATGTTAACTGATTATTGTGTTTTCGCGAAGCAAAATAGGGCAAAAAAATTTTAAAACCCTTTTAACCTACCGGAAAATCGCCAAACTCGACCATGAATTGACGGCACAATCCGCAGGGCGATCCATTGAGGTCGCCGTGAGTGACGACGGCAATGGCTTCAAACTTGGTGTAGCCCTCGGAGACAGCCTTGCAGACGGCCGTTCTCTCGGCACAGATTGTTCCTCCGTAGGACGCGTTCTCCACGTTGCAGCCCGTGATGATGACTTCTTGACCGGCGGTATCGTGAACCAGAATGGCGGCGCCGACTTTGTACTTGCTGTACGGGCAGTAGGCCTTGTGACTGACCTGTTCGGCCGCAGCAAGGAGTTTCTGAACAGTATCGGTGGAGATTTTGGACGTCATGAGGCTGAAAAAGAATGAATAACTGGGTTTTCGCGATGTATTAGCGGTTTGGAACAATGCAAAATTCCATTAATATTTATCGCAAAAAAGTACAATTTTTTTATGATACATTAAACAAAAAAAATAATTTGCAAAAAACTGAATTAAAAACTTCCTATGTTTATTTAAAAATTTAATTTAGTTTAATGAAATCTAAGTAAGCAGCTGATCAGCGTTTTATAATAAATTTTGCAAAAACATCATAATTTTAAATACATAACAGTACAGAAATAAACTGCGTCTTTCAAATGTGAAAACACACGCGATTCTGTATACTAAATGTGATCATAATTGACGACACAATGATGAATCAACCGCATAAATAATTACAAACAACTGCTGTTGTGTTAACTGCAGAGCGCAAGAACCAAACCGATCGCTCTCCTGCTCAACGGAGTGAATTATGCATGAACGTCAATAAACTGTCATCATGGCACTGGTGTACAAGTTTCATGTTCGGTAAAAACTGCTCGGTAAAATGTGATGCAAAAACATTAAGAAAAAAATTGTTCTACAGAAAATTCTGAAAAATGCCAAAAAAAATTGTACTTATGTTTATTCCGCACAATGTAAACACAATTTTAAATTTAAAAATTCTGATTTGAGAAATAAATATTCTGTATTAAATACATGAAAAAAATCATGTTGCAACAATGAATAGGCTTTTCAATTCCAGTAACAAACAAAGAAAATTAAAGCATAGTAAGCACTTCGTTTTGCTCACATACAAAGAACTGGGCAAAGTAAACCTTTGCGATCATTACAACCAACATTTACTACGACGCCATAATAACATTTGACCCCAACCACGCGGTTGAATGTGTTCAGAATGTCATGACTGACTCACAAATATGGAAGTTAGTCCAGCCCGTCAACATTGGTGTAATTTTCCCACCAGCCAAATTGGTAAAGTCTGGTTTGTGCTTCCATAAATGCACGATCAGAGAACAAAAACTAATAATCACAAAAAATGATTTGTAAAATAAATATAAATCAGCAAAGGCTGATCAACAACCATATTAGAGTATTGTTCCGTTATTATTGTGTTCACTGTGAAGATAAATAATAGTCTTTTAACAGCAGAGTTGCAAACTTTTTCGATGGAACACCAACTGATATTTATTATTGTGAAAAAAAAACTGGAGTAAAATTGTTATCTCCGATTGTATAAATTAAAGTGTTAAATATAATTTACCTCTGTTAATACAAAGGCTATCCAAAATTTAGTGGTAGATCACCACACGCATTTGCGAGGGCGAATTCAATGTTTACCTCAAATTCGGGTAATTAAACCGATTATCTTTACGAACTATCAGTTTATCAATAATACGCGACTGGGATAGCTTGTGCGTCCAAAAAAAGCGTTCAGTACTGCACATTTTGTGAGAACGCAGACAACGAGAACACAAAACAGCATTTTATGAAAAGAGTAAAGGTGTTGGGAAATTAATCCGAGGTGCAAAAATCGTGTAAATAAATATATGAATCGGTTTTCAATAAAATACCACTAAATTTCCAGGAATGTTTTTGCATTTTCGGAGCCTAAATAATAAAATCTCAAACACCGTCTACAGTGACTATTTTTTTGAAAAAATTATCCCTACCATGTCAGTTTTTTTAAATAAATGTACCGAATGTTTTCAACCAGCATTTTCAAGATTTTAAGAAATCAACCAATTTTACGAGACAGTTTTTTGTACATTAGAAACTCCTGAAGTCAGCGGAAAATCATCAAGTAGGCATCAAGAGTCCACTAAAAGTGAGCTTTTTTCCGCCCATGGAATCACGAACAATCCGGGACTTCGTTTTGTGAAATATCTGTTTTTTTTCTAATCATTGCTTACTACTGTAAATGCGTTTAACCTGGTGCCGGGATCAGATATGGAATGATCGACGTAGCGGCGTTCACCTATTTTCATCGCGTCCACCTAAATCCCCCGAATAAAAGTGTCACGGATACAGTTTAAAATCAGTCGATGAACAAGAATGCATGGGTATTTTATTCGCCTCTGCAAACACAAAAGCTTTCCAAAATTTAATGGCATCTCACCACACGCTTTTGCGAGGGCGGATTTCAATGTTTACCTCAAATTTGGGTAATTAAACCGATCACTGTTCTAGAATACCAGTTTTTCAACAATATGCGACTGGGATAGCTTGTGTGTCCAAAAAAAGCGTTCAATACTGCACATTTGGTGAGAACGCAGACAACGAGAGCACAAACGTGCATTTTATAACAAGAGTGAATGTTTTGGGAAATTAATCCGAGGTGCAAAAATCGTGTAAATAAATAAATGAATCGGTTTTCAATAAAATACCACTAAATTTCTAGGAATGTTTTTGCATTTTCGGAGCCTAAATAATAAAATTTCGAATACTATACAGTGAATATTGTTTGAAAAAAATATCCCTACTTTTCGACGATTTTCAAGTGATCGATGTAAGCTTCTCGTTGGATCGGCTCTCCTCTGCTTTCATTGAACACTGCAACCAAATTATAATTTACCAGTTAAAAAAAATCCAGAAACACAAACCCGCAAGTGCTTCATCAGCAGTCCAATTATGACATTCGATGAGGTACCTACAGATCAGGTATCCGGTACGATTGACACCGTGAGTGCAATGTACGCCGATTAGGGTATCTAAAATTTTATATACAAATACAATGGTATTTTATAATAACAGTTTCAATCAAACATTTTTTTAAAAATAAAAAAAACCAACCAGGATCAGAATTTTGTGCAAAAAAATCGTCGACAACTTTTTTGAAATCCTGCATCAGAGTAGATTCCTCGTGTATTTCGTGTCCGGAGTAGGGCAGTTTGATGTACTCGACTCCGCGTGCCGTCCATTCTGCGGGGTCGTAGTAGCGATCGGTATCAGTCAGATCGATGACCAGGCCGAGGATTTTGTTGAGGGATTTTACCTGAAAAACAGAAAGTGTTTTATAAAAATTCAGTGAAATAAAAAACTCCCACCTGCTGAACAACATCGGAAATGTGAAAAGCATCTTCGGGAATCTTGTTGACAAAAAAGCGGGAAGCGAGCGGAGTTTTGAAGGCAATAAACCGAGTTTTGTCCATAAAACTATTGATTTTTGAGTGTTTTCGCCATCTATAAAAAGTTCAAAAAATAAAAAAAAATTGTCAAACAAACTTACTTGTCAGGATACTTTGCATTGAGTTTCCTTGGCAGTTTCTCAATCGGATTTTCAGATAACTCGGAGGTTACGGATTCATGATTGGTCATACTGAAGAAGGCGCAGCTACGTGGATAGAAAAACCTGGTTTTTGGTCGAGCTCTCTCAAAACTCGCTAAAAGACAATGAAAAAGCAACAACGAAAAGCTGAAATAAGAGGAAAAATTTGAATTCACCAATTTGAATATGACAGTGAACTATGTACATTTTTTTATTTTGCGCAAGTGTTCAAATTTTATGGGAAAGGCAGTTTTTTACACTCTTTGTTGCTTTTGGTTTTTTGCATTAGTGAATATCAGTTATTTCAACATAATTTGTAATTTAAATTATATGATAATCTTTTTTTTTTAAATGCAAAGCAACGATCAGAACCGATTTGATTATTTTTTATTATTCAGAATGTCCAGTTTTATAAATAATACCAACTAAGAAGTTCAAAATAGGATATAGAAAATACACTCCAGTTTTTAAAATACATATTTGATACAGTAGCAAACATTCCACAGTAAATTATTTTTTAATGTTGTCGATGAGTCAACCAAGCTTAAAAAAAAGATTCTTTAAATTTTTTTAATACATGTCATCAAGGAAGTACATACATATGTATGTATGTAAATCTGAGACATTCGTCATTGATAAACTACATTTGGGGGTTAATATTTATAAAAAAAGAAACAAAAAGAAAGGATTACATTAACAATGAAATTACGCAGACAGTCGGACATCCATTCGGTGTAAACAAGGGTATTACAAGGGCGTTAACTAATCCTCGTCTTGACGACATGTCGCGACATTGATATAAATATAATATGGCCTACACAAAGATTGAAGCCATTTTGTAATATTTACTGTAACCTTCAAATTATGCTCATTGAATTTTGCCGCGCCTATTACATTGTAATTTTCGTTCTTTGTATGATAATAAATGGAACTCTACTGTACCTGATCAAACGACATACGCCGCATTGCATGCGAGAGTACAGTAAACTTATGGTCATTGCAACTGTCGTCGATATTGCCACAAATGTGGTATATACTTTTGTGCAATTGGTTTGTTAACCATAAAAACCACTTGTAAAATTTTTTTCGAATTTCAGGAAATGGACGTAATCGGAGACATTCTATACACCAGAAATGGCGCATATTGGAGCGAATACGTTCCAAAATCTTTGCGATGCACTAATGTTGGGGTATATGCTTATGTATATGAAATTGCTCTCATAGCTTTACCACTGCAGTGTTTTAGCAGATACATGATTATCAACAGGTTTGAACTTTTTATAGGTCTCAACACGAAAATTGGAACGTAAAAGTATGTATCCAGTTTATTTTAGAAAAAAAAGTTTCAATTGGTTTATGATCATTGCCGTCTACATCATACCAGGCGCCATATTTGCAGCTGCAAACACATATTTAACAACTGGTTTAGTACCTTTGGAAGACAATAAAACAGCACTACACAATCTTTATCGCCTGAAACTTTGGACAATGCAACCCGATACAGAAGCAACATTTTGTTTTATTAACGTTGTCAGTTTTTTTCATTCATTACAAAATTATAATAAAATAACAAATATTAATTTTAGTACAAATCTGGGCTTCTCGTATTCTGCATCACCATGTGTTCATTGTCAACATTTTTTCTCCTAGTCAGTTTTTGGTCGATGAAAAAAGTTCGTCAAACACTCATGAATCTCAAAGCTCAAATGATTGCTGGTAATTACGAAATGGAACAACAACTTGGTGTTCGCCTGTTTTGTCAGGTACGATTATCATTGTTACGATATTATTTTGTCAGTTAAATTAATTTTAGACAATTTTTCCAACGCTTTCGGCGACGATTTCAATGACAGCATGCATTAGCTTTTACGCCATGAAATCAGAGTATTACGGTGGTTATTATATCGTACTTTTTGTTCCACTTATTCTTAATACGATTCTGAATCCATTGATTACGATCTTCTGCATTCGATCGTATCGTAATGCACTTTGGCGCGTTTG